>JAACNH010000432.1:42111-107329 GCA_019447015.1 Hymenochirus boettgeri | reverse complement strand
CTGGATAAATAACTGGAGGGCTGACAATACTCGCTAATGAACTGGAGAGCTGACAGTACTGGGTAATGAACTGCAGGGCTGACTAATGAACTAGAAGGCTGGCTTATGACCTGGAGAACTAACACTGGCTAATGATTCACCACTGCCTGGCCCATTTTTTATTACAATGACCGACCGGTCCACCCCTGCTAGAATGAGTGGGGGACAGCGGGAGCGGGGAGATTCCTGAATTATTTCTCCCACACCAACAAAGAAAATAATAGTTTAAGGAAAGAAGAAATGTAAAATTTGTCGAAACGGGATTTAATAAAAGAGGAAGTTATCTCACTAGAAAAAAGATTGAAATTTGTCTCCAGGAAAGATTAAATTCATGAGGGAATTAAATTTAAAGACATTTTTCCAGAATAAAGATTAAATAATGGATTTCACTATGAAAATTAAATAGATGGAGGTATAAAAACACCTACAGGTTTGGATATAAGACCCCTAAAATAATTAACTGAATTATCAATCAATCAATCTATCTATCTATTTATCTATCTATCTATCTATCTATCTATCTATCTATCTATCTATCTGTCTATCTATCTATCTATCTATCAATCTATCAATCATCTATCTATCAATCATCTATCTACCTATCTATCTATCTATCTATCTATCTATCTATCTATCTATCTATCTATGTCCATCAAGGTTGGACTTGATGGACGTATATAGTTATAGTGCCACTGATTGTACATGTTTCTGTTGGTTCATTTCTATATTTGAACCCTAGAACTTAGCAATAACAATAGACAAAGAAGAACTGAGCTGTTATCCGCCGTCCCCTTTATAAGTGAGTCTATTTCAGTTGCCCCTAATATAGATGTAGCGTGTAGATCTGTTTTAACGTGTAGTATTTGGTGTAGTATTTGGTATGTCACTATCTATCTATCTATCTATCTATCTATCAATGATAGCTAGATAGATAGGATAGATAATAGATGATACCTAGAATAGATAGATAGATAGATATAGATAGATAGATGATAGAAAGCTATATAGATGATAGATAGATAGATAGATAGATAGATGGGATAGATGAATAGATAGATAGATAGATAGATAGATGATGATAGATACGCTCCTTGCTAGCTCCGCTCGCTCGCTCGACTCCTCGCTCGCGCTCGCATCGCTTCGCTCGCTCGCTCGCTCGCTCGCTCGGCTCCGCTCGATCTCTCTCTGCTCGCTCGCTCTCTCGCTCGCTCTCTCGCTCTCTGCTCGCACGCTCGCTCTCTCGCTCGCTCGCTCCTGCTCGCTCCTCTCTCGCCTCGCTGCTCGCTCGCTGCTCTCGCTGCTCGCTCGCTCGCTCGCTCGCTCGCTCTCTCCTGCTCGCTCGCTCGCCTCGCTCGCTCGCTCGCTTGCTCCTGCTCGTAGCTCGCTCGCTCCTGACTCGCTCGCTCCTCGCTCGCTGCTCGCCTCGCTAGCTCGCTCGCTATCTGCATCTCGCTCGCTTCCGCTGCTCGCTCCTCCTCGCTCGCCTCGCTCGCTCGCTATGCTCGCTCCTACGCTCGCTCGATCGATAGATGTAGATAGATAGATAGATGATAGATTAGAGAATAAAGATAAGATAGATGATAGATAGATAGATAGATAGATTTTTGTTAGATAAGATAGATGATAGATATATAGATAGATAATAGATGATAGATAGATAGATAGATAGATAAGATAGATAGATAATAGATAGATAAGATAGATAGATAGATAGATAGATAACATGAATAGATAGATAGATAAATAATGATATATAGATAGAGATAGATAGATAGAAAATAGATAGATGATAGATAGATACATAGATAGACAGACAGACAGCCAGACAGATAGATAGCTCGATGATAGATAGTGACGACAGACAGAACGATAGATAGATATTTATAGATAATAGATCGAATAGATAGATAGATTGATTGATTGATTGTGGATAGATGATAGATAGATGATAGATAGATAAATAGTTAATAGATAGATAGATAATATAATAGATAATAGACAGACAGACAGACCAACGACATATGATAGATAGATAGATAGATAGATATAGATAGATAGATAGATCATAGATAGATAGATAGAATGATAATAGATAGATGATAGATAGATAGAATCGTAGAACAGTCGATAGAATAGAGCTAACTAGGATAGATAAGAGATATAATAGATAGATAGCTAGATAGAATTAGATGATAAATAGATAAGATATAGAGATAAGGTGAGATATAGATAGATAGATAATGATGATAGATAGATAGATAGATAGATATAGATAGATAGATGATAGAAAGATAGATGATAGATAGGGGGATAGAGTAGATGGGATAGATAATAGATTGATAGATGATATATAGATAGATAGATAGATGATAGGTAGATAGATAGATGATAGATAGATAGATGATAGATAGATAGATAGATGATAGATAGATATATGATTTAGATAGATAGATAGATATAATGATAGATGTAGTATAGATTAGATATATAGCCAGACGACAGACAGACAGACAGATAGATTAAGATGATATATAGATAGATAGATGATAGATAGATAGATGATAGATAGATGATGATAGATGATAGATAGATAGATTGATATATAGATGGTATAATAGATAGATAGAGAGATGATAGATAGGTAATAGATAGATATATTGTAATGATAGATAGATAGGTGATAGCTCGATAGATAGATAGATATATAGATGATAGATATAGATTAGATAGATAGATAGATATAGATATTAATCGAATAGATGATAATAGATGATAGGATAGATAGATAGATAGATGATAGATAGATAATAGATAGATGATAGATAGATAGATGATAGATGATGATAGATAGTAGATAGATGATAGATGATAGATAGATAGATAGATAAATAAGATAGATAGATGATAGATAGATAATGATATAATATAGATAGATAGATGATAGATAGATAGATCGATCGATAGATAGATGATAGATAATCGATAGATAGATAGATGAATAGATAGATAGATGATAGATAGATAGATAAAGATAGATAGATAGATGATAGATAGATAGAGTGCTGATAGATAGATGATAGATAGATAGATGATATAATAGAATAGATAGATAGATAGATATATAGATAGATAGATATAATAGATAAATGATAGATATATAATAGATAGATAGATAGATGATAGATATAGATAGATAGATTATTAGATAGATAGATAGATAGATAGATAGTAGATAATAGACAACAGACAACAGTGATGGATAGATCGATAGATTGAATTGAATGATAGATATAGAATAGATAGACAGAACAGACAGACGACAGACAGCATAGATGATAGATGATAGATTGATTGAGGGATAGATGATAATAGATGATAGATAGATGATTGATTGATGGATAGATTTAGATAGATAGATATAGATAGAGAGATAATAGATAGATGATAGATAGAGAGATATATTGATAGATAGATAGATAGTAGATAGACAGACAGACGATAGATAGATTGAATTGATGGAGATAGATGATAGATAGATAGATGATAGATAGAGACAGACAGCAAGAACAGACAAGAACACAGATAATAGATGATAGATAGATAGATAGATAGAGGATAGATAGATGATTGATAGATATGATAGTAATAGATAGATAGTAGATAGATAGCTAGATAGATAATGATAGATGATAATAGATATAATATATAGATGATAGATAGATATATGATAGATAGATAGATAGATAATATGATAGATAGATGATAGATAGATAGATAGATAGATGATAGTGATAGATGGATAGATGATAGACTAGAAGATAGATAGAAGATAGATAGATATATTAGATTATAATAGTAGCTAGATGTCGATAGATAGAATTGTAAATATAGATAGATAGATAGATAGATAGATAGATGATAGATAGATGATAGATAGATAGATAGATAGATAGTGATAATAGATAGTAGACAGACAGACAGACAGACAGACAGACAGATAGATAGATAGATTATAGCATAGATAGTGATAGATATAGAGATTAGTAGATAGATGATGATAGATAGATAGATAGATTGATAGATAGATTGATAGATAGATGATAGAGAGAGATAGATAGGTAAGATCGATAATAGATGATATATAGATAATAGATAGGTTATAGATAGAAGATAGATAGAATAAGAAATAGATAGATAATTAGATAGATAGTTGATGATAGCTAATAGATAGATAGATAGGTGATGATAGATAGATAGATAGATGTAGATGATAGATAGATAGATGATAGATAATAGATGATAGATATATAGATATGATAGATAGATAGAATAGAATGAATAGATAGATAGATTCGATATATGATATATAGATGAATAGATAGATTTTATAGATAGATAGATATATGATGATATATAGATAGATAGATATAGATAGATAGATCGATCGATAGATTAGATTATCGATAGATGAATTGAATAGATTAATAGGATGATAGATAATAGATAGATTGATAGATAATAGATAGATAGATAGATGATAGATAGATCATAGATAGATAGTGATAGATAGATAGATGATATAATAGATAGATAAATAGATAGATAGATAATAGATACATGATAGATAGATAATAGATAGATGATATATAGATTCCGATAGATAGATAGAAATGATAGATAGATACATAGATAGACAGAACATACAGACAGATCGAATAGATGATAGCAGACAGACAGACAGACAGATTGAGTTAGAATAGATAGATAGATAGATTGATGATTGATGGATCATTTATTATAATAGATGATAGTAGATAAATAGTTGATAGCTAGATAGATGTAGATAGATATATAGACAGACAACAGACAGACAGACAGACCAGATATATAGATGAGTGAATAGATAGATAGATGATAGATAGATAGATGATAGATATAGATAGATGATAGATAGATAGATAGATAGATAAATAGACAGACAGACAGACAGACAGATAGATGATAGATAGATAGATAGATTGATTTGATGGAAAGATGATAGATAGATAATTAGACAGACAGACAGACAGCGACAGACAGATAGATGATAGATAGATAGATTGATTGATGGATAGATGATAGATAGATGATAGATAGATAGAATTGAGTTTGATGGATAGATGATAGATAGATAGATAGATAGATAGATAGATAGATGATAGATAGATAGATAGATGATAGATAATAGATAGATAGATATACAGACAACAGATAGATAGATGATTTTGAAAAAAAAAAAAAAATTGGAGAGATGAATAGATAGATAGATGATAAGATAGATAGACAGACAGACAGACAGACAGACGACAACGACGATATTTATAAGATTAGTATATAGAATAATAGATAGATGGATCATGATGAAAACATAAGATAGATAGGGGCTATAGAATAGATAGTAGATGAGATGATAGATTATAGTAGATTTAGATAGATGATAATAGATAATAGATAGCATTATCGCTAGATAGATAATAGATAGTAGATAGATAGATAGATATAGAAGGATAGATAGATAGATGATAGATAGATAGATTGATAATATATAGATTAAAAGATAGATATATAGATAGATACATGATAAGATAGATAGATAGATAGATAGATAGACAGATAGTAGAGGATAGATAGCATAGATAGATAGATAGAAAAGATGATAGATCGATACATAGATAGACAGACAAGACAAGACATATAGATAGAGTAGATACGATACGAAGACAGACAGACAGACAAGAGATAGATAGATATAGATGATAATCGATAGATAGATAGATTGATGATTGATGTGATGGAGATTGATAAGATAATGATCGAATAGATAAATAGTTAATAGTAGATAGCTAGATGATAGATAGATAGATAGACAGACGACAGGACAACAGACAGACAGATATAGATAGATGAAGATGAAATAATAGATAGATGATAGATAGAATAGATGAAGATGAATAGATAAGATAGATGATAGATAGATTATATAGATAAGATAGAGGTTCTGATAAACTTCATCTAATGAATAGATAGATAGATAATAATAGGTGATAGATAATGATAGATAGAGATGTGAATATATGATAGTATGATAGATATTAATGTAATGACGCTAGTGAGATACTGCTCGCTCTCTCCTGCTCGCCGCTGCGCTCGCTCCTGCTCGCTCGTCTCGCTCGTCTGATCGCTCGCTCGCTCCCGCTCGCTCGCTGCTCGCGCTCGCTGCTCTCTCGCTCGCTCGCTCGCTCGTGCTCGATCTGCTCGCTGCTCGCCGCTCGCCAACCGTCGCTCGCTGCTCGACTCCGCTCGCTGCGCTCGCTCGCTCTCTCGCGCTCGCTTCGCCTGTCTCTCCTCGCTTTCCGCTCGCTTGGCTGCTCGCTCGCTCGCCTGCTGCTCCGGCATGCTGCTCAGCTCTGACTCTGCTCGCTCGGGCTCGCTCGCTGTCGTCGTCTCCTCGCTCTCTCTCTCTACGCTCGCTCCTCGCTCGCTCGCTCGCTCCTGCTCCTCGCTCGCTCGCTGCTCGTCGCTCGATAGCTCGCTGCTCCCGATCTCTCGCTCGCTCGCTGCTCTCTCTCGCTCGTCCGCTGCTCGGCTCGCTCGCTCCTGCTCGCTCAGCTCGCTGCTCGTCGCTCGCTCGCTCGCTCGCATCGATGCATAGAATTATATAGAGAGTGATTATAGATATAGATATGATAGATAATCGATCGATAGATTGATAGATATATACAAAGATGCACGAAGACAGTGCTCGCATAGATAGACGACAGAATCGACAAACATAAGATAGATGAGATGATAGAATCAGATAGATTAGATAGATAGATAGATCGATAGCTTGATGTAGATTTGATAGCTGATATAGATATATGGCAAGTATTAGAATAGATAAGATGTATATAGCGAAGCTAGAGTAGGCTAATGATTGTAATCGATCGATTGATAAGTAGATCATTCTAGTGCTAGATAGTAGTCTAATTATAGATAGAAGTGATATATGATGATAGATAGATAATGAACAAAATAGATGATATAGATACATCGATATGCTAATCGATCATCGACCTCCAGCGATAGATAGATAATTGATAGATGATTGTACGCAGACGACACGACAGACAAAGATCAGATAGAGATGATAGATATGTGATTGATGGATGGATGATCATGATAGATTGATAGATAGATAGATTGATTGATGGATAATGATAGATATATAGACCTACCGATCAGATAGATATAGATGATAGATAGATTAATAAGTAGACTAGATAGATAGATAGAACGATACAGACAGACAGATAGATAGATTGAGTTGATTAGGATAGATGATAGATATAATGATGATAGATATAGACAGACAGAAGACCAGACAGACAGGACAGATAATATAAGACTGAAGATACAGATGATAGATAGTAATGATAGATAATAAGATAGATACGATAGATAGCATAGATCGATCGTAGATAGATGGTGGATAGATAGATAATAGATAGCTGATAGATCAGATGATAGATAGATAGATCAGACTAGAATCATGATGCAGAAGATAGATAGATAATATGATGAGAAGATTGATAGATGAATAGATAGATAGATAGAAGAAGAAGCTGATATAGATAGAATAAGACCTATATAGAAGATAGATAGATGATAGATAGATAGAGAGATATGATAGATGATAGATGAGATCGAGAATAATAGAATGATAGATGAGATGATAGATAGAATAGACAGACAGACGACGACAGACAACAGATAGATAGATAATGATGATAGTAAGATTAGCATAGATAGTGCTCGCTAGATATAGATGATGAGAATATAGATAGATGATAGATAAGATAGATCAGAATATGATGATAGATAGATCTAGATAGATAGGATAGATAGATAGATAGACGAAGACAGCCAGCATAAGATGATAGATAGCTAGATAGATTGATTGAATGGATGATGATAATAATCGAACAGACAGACAGCAGCAGCAATAGATAGATTGATAGATAGATAGAATAGATTGATTGATGGAGAGATGATAGATAGATGATAGATAGATAGATTGATTTGATGGATAGATGATAGATAGATAGATAGATAGATGATAGATAGATAGATAGATGATAGATAGATAGATAGATAGATAGACAGACAGACAGACAGACGATAGATAGATTGATTGATGGATATGAATAGATATATGATAGATTTATACAGACAGACGACAGACGACAGAGACAGACAGACCGACAGACAGATAGATAGATGAAGATAGATAGATAGATAGATGATAGATAGATAGATGGATAAGATGATAGATAGATAGATCGATAGAAGATCGAAGAATGATAGATAGATAGATGTAGATAGATAGATGATAATAAGATAGATAGATTAGATGATAGATAGAATAGATAGATGATATATAGATAGATTCTAGATAGATATAGATAATAGATAGAAGATAGATGATAGATGAATAGATAATAGATATATTATAGTAGATAGATAGATAGTAGATAGATCGTATAATGATAGATAGTAGATAGATGATATAGATAGATAGATAGATAGATAGATAGATAGATAGAGATAGATAGATGATAGATGATAGATAGATAGATAGATGATAGATATGATAGTAGATAGATAGATGATAGATAGATGATGATTAGATATATAAGAAAATAGATAGATTATAGATAGATAGTGATAGATAGATAGATAGATGATATATAGATCAGCTCGCTGCTCGCTCGCTCGCTTCGCTCGCTCTCTCGATCGTCTCGCTGCCCGCCGCTCGCCGCTCCCTCGCTGCTCGCTCGCCTCGCTCGCTCGCTGCTCGCTCGCTCGCCGCTCGCTGCTCCTCGCTCCGCATCTTCTCTCGTCTGCTCCCTCGCTCTCTCGCTCGCTCGCTCGCTCCTGCTTCGCTCGCTCGCTCGCTCGCTCGCTCGCTCGCTGCTCGCTCGCTCGCTCTCTGCTCGCCCTCTTGCTACGATAATACATAGATCGACAGACAGACAGACAGAACAGTAGATATAGACCGACAGACAGACAGACAGACAGACAGACAGACCAGACAGACGATAGATAGATAGATAATGACAAAGACATACAGATAGATATGATAGTAGATAGATAAAAGAATAGTAGATGTGATACATGAGAGATAGTATGATATGATAGATGATAGAGATAGATAATGTATAGCTGATAGCTAGATAATAGTGATAATAAAATCCTATAATGATACTGTGATAGATTAGATTGAAGATGATAGATAATGATAGATAGATTAGACAATAAAGAATCATGATTACAGATAGTAGATCATGAGATGATGAAATAGATACCTGAGTAGAAAATGTATAGTAGATAGTAGTGAAGTAGATAGAAGGTACTGAAGAACATAGATTAGATGTAACGATAGATAGATGATAATATATTAGATAAGATAGATAATGATAGATATGATAGATAGATAGAAGATTATAGATAAAGAATAAAGATTAGTAGAAATAGCCTGATGATAGATAAGATATATAGAGTATAAAAGAGATTAAAGACTAGAGACAAGATAAGATATATATAAGATATATTAGTAGATAGATAGTAGATAAGCATCAGATAGATAGATGAGTGATGAGGATATATGATAGATAGATATAGATAGATAAGAAGCCATGATAGATATATAGATAGATTAATAAAGATATATAGTATAGATAGATACGATAGATATGATAGATAGATAGATAGATAGATGAGATAATAATAGATAGATGATATAGATAGATATATAGATAGATAGATATAAGATGATAGATTAGATAGATGATAGATATATAAATAGATAACTGATAGATGATGATAGATAGATAGATAGAATAGAAAGATAGATAATGATAGATAGATATGATAGATAGACGATAGATTAGAAGAATAGAATGATAGATCTGATAGATGATAGATGATAGATAATAATAGCAAGATAGATGATAGATATAGTAGAATATAGATTATAGTAGATGAGATACGATATAGATATAGATGATAGATAGTAATAGATATATAATAGATAATAGATACGATTATGATAATAGATAGATAGTAGTAGATAGATACGATGATGATAGATAGTAATAGATAGATAATGATCGATAAAGATATATAGATGAGATAGATAGAAGATTAGATGATAGATTAATAGACGAACAGACGAGAAGATATAGATAGATAAGATAGACTAGACAATATTGAAAGACAGACAGATCAGGGATCTAGACATGAAGACTACGATAGATAGATAGATAGATAGATAGAATAGATGATAAGATAGATAGATGAATGAGATAGATAGATGATTGATGTTGATAATATATAGGAAGAATATAGATGATAAATGTTAGATAGATAGATAGATAGATAGATAGATAGATAGATAGATAGATAGATAGATAGACAGATAAGAGCGATGAAAGCAGATCAGATAGATAGATAGATGATAGATACGATAGATAGTAAGATAGTAGATAGCAGAAGATAGATACGATGATAGATATGATAGATAGCTAGATAGATAGTGATTAGATAAATAGATAGATAGAAGACTACGAACTAGATAGATAGATAATAGATAGAAGACAGACACGGATAGTAGAGCATAAAGGCAGACAGACAGATAGATGATAGATAGATAGATAGAAGTAGATATAGATGATAGTATAATAGATCTAGATAGGATAGATAAGATAGAAGATAGATCAGAGCAGATAGCGACAGAACCAGAGACAGATCTAGACGAGACTAGATAGAAGTGCAGATGATCAAGGATAGCATCGTGATACTGATAGCAGATAGATGTAGATAGATGAGATATAGATTGATATGATGATAGATAGATTAGAAGGATAGAGATAGAATAGATAGATAGATATGAAGATAGATAGGACTGATAGATTAGAAATAGGAATGATAGAAGATAGATAGAATAGATCGATAGAAGAAGATACAGATGATAGATTGTAGATAGATAATGATAGATAGAACTAGCAGATAGAATTTAGTGATAGATAGAAGTGATAGATCGAAAGACAGACTAGATCACAGGAAGAGAAGGATCGATGATAGTGATTAGATAGATAGATAGAGGAGGATAGAGATTACTAGATTTGAATAGATAAGGATAAGATTGATAGATAGATAGAATAGATAGAGAGGTATAGATATGATAGATAGATAGATGAATAGATAGATAGATAGATCAGATAGGTAGATAGATATAGATAGATGATAGATAGATAGCAGTACAGAAAGACAGATAGATAGATAGATAGATAAGATAGATAGAGATAGCACGCCCCTCGATAGAGATAGATAGATAGATGGTAGGATAGATAGAATAGATGAAGATAATGAGAGATAGATAGCGTAGTTGATGAGATGATAGATAGATAGTGATACGATAGAATAGAAGATAGGATAATGATAGATGAAGAATAGATAGATAGATATAGATAGATAATAGAGATAGATGAAGATAGATCGCAGAATAGATAATAGATAAGATAATAGATAAATAGATAGATAGAGACAGATAGTAGATCAGCTAGATAGATAGATAGATGATAGATAGATAGATAGAAGATGATGTAGAATAGATAGATAAATATATAGATGATTGATTGACTGATAATTCAAATTGTAATTATTTCAGGGGTTTTATATCCAACTGTGGTGTTTTTATACTCCATCTATGTAATTTCATAGTGAAATCCTTATTTTATGTTTATCCCTTGAAAAATAGTCTTTAAATTTAATTATTCCCTCATGAATTTCATCCTTTCTTCTTGGAGACCGATTTCAATCTTTTTTCTATAGATAACTTCCTCTTTTTATTAAATCCCGTTCGACAAATTCTCATTTTTTCTTCTTTCCTTAAACTATTATTTTCTTTGTTGGGTGGGAGAAATAATTCAGGATTCTCCTCCCGCTCCCTCTGTCCCCACTCCATTCTGCAGGGGTGTACCGGTCGGTCATTTGTAATAAAAAATGGGCCAGGCGTGTTGAATCATTTATCCAGTGTTAGTTCTCCGGTCATTAAGCCAGCCTTCCCTAGTTCATTAGTCAGCCCCTGCAAGTTATTATTGAGTAATTGTCAGTCCTCCAGTTCAATTACCCCAGTATTTCAGTCCTCTCCAGTTCTTACCCAGTTTGGTCAGCCCTCAGTTCATTATGAGTATTTGTCCAGCCCTCCAGTTATTTATACCAGTATTGTCAGCCCTCCAGTTCATTAGTGAGTATTGTCAGTCCTCCAGTTCATTACCCAGTATTGTCAGCCCTGCAGTTCATTAGTGAGTATTGTCAGCCCTCCAGTTCATTAGTGAGTATTGTCAGTCCTCCAGTTCATTACCCAGTATTGTCAGCCCTCCAGTTCATTAGTGAGTATTGTCAGCCCTCCAGTTATTTATCCATCTTTCACCCTCCAGTTCATTCGAGATATTGTCATCCCGCCAGTTATTATCCAGTATTGTCCAGCCCTCCCGTTCTTAGCCAGTATTGTCAGCCCTCCAGTTCATTAAGCCAGTATGTCAGCCCCCAGTTCATTACCCAGATGTCACCCTCCAGTTCATTACCTAACCCAGTATCGTCAGCCCTCCCCAGTTCATTACCAGTACTGTCAGCCCTCCAGTTCATTCAGCGAGTATTGTCAGCCCTCCAGTTCATTCCCAGTATTTACCCTACCATTTCTTACCATATTGTCTGCCCTCCAGTTTCATTAGCCAGTATTGTCAGCCCTCCATTCATTACCCAGTATTGTCGTCCTCCATTCATTACCCAGTCATTTATTCCAGTTTCATTTACCCCAGTCTTACTCCGTTCATTAGCCAGTAATTTTTCAAGCCCTCCAACTTGTTTCCTATCCAATCCCCTCATCCCCCTCCTAATCCTCTCATGCTCAATGTCCCAGATGATTCAAGCGCCAAATAATATTTGTTTAGGGTAGGGTTCCCATCTTGACCAACCATATTTTTTTCCTTTGTCCTGTATGTCCCCTTCCTACCAACAATCATTAGAGTTTCTTCCACTTATGCATAATTTGTCCTATGTGTTTATCCCAAGCACCGGGTTTCCCATGGACCATTAATACCTCCGGAGCACAACGTTATGCAGTGAAAATCTATCCCACAGACTTTCCACTCTTTTACTCTTCTTTCTTATGAGTTGTGCATTTGAAAGTATTTCCATCGTTTCATTGGTTTGTCTTCCAGTTCATAAATCTCTTCTTTAGTCCATCTTCTCTGATTGGCCATAATACAATCAATTGTAATGTGGGACTGTACAACCCCAAAATTTTCGAAAAAAAGTTCATTAAAACAGAGGCCTGGGAATCAAATGGAAGTAAATTCTCCCCCGTATACTTAAAGGAACAATTCTACTCACCTTCCCTCCACTCCTCTTCTTTGTTCATTATCTTTTACCCAGGTGAGGACCTGAACCGGCGGTTCCTCACCCCTGGTTCGCGTGACCTTCCACCAGAGTCTAGAGCAAACCCTGATCTAATAGCGCCGCCCCCTCCTTCCCCTCGGCGACGATGCCAATAGGAAGGCCTCTCTGGAGGCAGCAATCCGGTCACAGCTTCCTTCCTTCTGTACAAATTTCGGGGGAACGAGGCAAAGTAAGTACAGATCAGCACTAAGTTTTTAGACAAAGTAATATGGTGGTTTGGGTTGGGGGGAGGGAGCCCTACATACAGAAAAGGGGTTTGTGATAGGGGGAGGAGAGAGAAATGGGTAGGGAGGGGGAGGGCTGCAGTTCGCATGGCAAAATTCCTCCCGGAGAGGACAGGATGCAGAGACAGAATGGGACTCAGACAGCCTCCCTGGTGGTCATTTTTTTGGGCGTTTGTAGGGACATAGCAGTGCATCCATTTGGAGCTGGGATGTAAGGTAAGATTTTTCTCTACCGACCAGTGGGGCCAGTTAGTGGGTTTAAAATCTAGTTTGGGGTTGACATGTCCTTTTAGGATAATGAATTCCTGGCTGTAATGAACTACAACATTTCCAGCAGCTTTTATCCTTCACGAGTAAAGAAAACATCCCTACCACCACCTCTCTATCCAGTGCCTAACAACACGGATGCAGTCCATTATTTTGACCAAGATGGACAAATAAGGGATGAAATTCCTTTTTTTTTGTTCTGCATTTCTGTTTTTTTTATTTAACCATTTCCCAATGGTTGGGAGTCCTTATCAGGATGGTGAGGATTAGAGGAACATGAAACCGATCCGACACGGAACCCCTCAGTTGCGAAATCCTAAAGACCATCTGGATCCAGACGGATCCTAAAACGGATTTTCGGGGCTTCGAAAAATTTAAAAAATTTTTAAAAATACATTTGAGGGTATTTTCAGATAATTTTCGAAAATAGCCTCGAACATTCGAAAATCTTCAAAAATAAACACGATTGGAAACTCGAAAATGGACTCCATTGGTATTTTTCTTCAAGGAATTTCGAAAGTTTCCGAGGATATTTTCTAAAATCGACAATAATTCCGTACATCGAAAGTCCTTTGAAATTCTTTCCGTTTTTCGGATCTTGGGATTCTCCCTGAGTGTCCGGCAATCCGAAACGAATGAAACAATGTAGTGTTCGGCCATCTCTAGTGATGATATCTGAAAACGAAGCTGCTTGTTAAAAGGAGCTACCGTCGAAAAGTCGTTCTCAACTTTTTCAGATCATGTGGCACTTGGCAATGCAATTTTTTTCTCAAGGCACACCTGTTTTTCTAATGTGGGACTTAAAGTTGTAGTTTTAACCATATTTTTAAGACTTTAGTAGGTTTTTTGGTTATCCAAATGAATGTATTTTAGGTAACACACATGACTGTGGTGACTTTTCTCACAATATTATTTTTATACTAAATAACAAAAATGTAAGTTCTACGTGATTAAATATTTCCACTACCAAAAAAAACTCTGAGCACACCTCTTTACTCTTTGAGCCACCCCAGTGTATCCTTCTTTAACACCGTTTTGGAGAAACCCTGAATCTAAAACATCCAACCATTTATCTATTGGTTTGGATGAGCCATATTGGCTTGGCACTTTCAATAGCACTTTAATTAATTTGGCTTGGGACAAAGCCAAGTACTGTTCTTTCTATTTCTTCTTCTTCTTCTTCTTCTTTTTCTTTTCTTCCGTTTTATTGCTTTCCTCTTATTTTTGGACGTATCTCCTCCCAACAGTTTTTGAGCTAGAGACATGGAATTCGTACAGACATACGTGGCAATATAGGAGAAGTGTGCTATCTTCTGCTAGGAATTCCGCGGAAGCGTTACGGCGTTATATGAATGTTCCCGGACATTTTTCCATAGACTATAACGGTAACAATCTCAAATTGTATATTTCAAAAAGTTTGTTTCATGGTCATAAATCAAATATGATACCCCCAACCCCCCACACAGACCCCAGGTACAATCCCACCTACTGACCTACCTTTCCATTCCCTGGAGCCTATTTAAAAAGGTACTAAAGTAAAAAATAATTTATTATTCCTCAATAAAAGATAGTTTTATGGTTAAAACACACAAAAAGACATACCCCCCTCAACCAGACCCATGTACACACACCTACCTGATCTACTTATCATTACAGTGGCAGCCATACTTACAGGGTAACTAAAGTCAAAAACACTAATTTATATTTATCCTCAATAAAAGATAGTTTTATGGTTGTAAACACAAAAAAGACATACCTCCTCAACCGACCCAGGTACAGACACCTACTGATCCACTTAGGTGCCAATTACAGTGGCAGCCATCTTTAAAGGGTAACTAAAGTAAAAAAAAACTAATATTTAATTTATCCTCAATAAAAATAGTTTTATGGTTTGTTAAAGCACCAAAAAGAAAAAGACATACCCTCAACGCGACCCAGTACCCACACTACTAATCTACTAATCTACTTACCATTACAGTGGCAGCCATATTTAAAGGGTAACTAAAGTAAAAAAAAACTAATTTTGTTATCCTCAATAAAAGATAGTTTTTTTATGGTTGTAAACAACAAAAAGACATACCCCTCAACCAGCACCCTGTACGACAACAACCTCTGATCTAATTATCCATTACAGTGGCAGCCAACTTAAAGGGAATAAATTTCAAAAAAACTAATTTAGATTTATCCTCAATAAAAGATAGTTTTTTATATGGTTGTAAACACCAAAAAGACATACCCCTCAACCAGAACCAGGTACAGAACCTATGATCTACTTATCCATTACGTGGCGCATATTTAAAGGGTAAACTAACGTAAAAAAAACTAATTTAAAAAGATTATCCCAATAAAAGATAGTTTTATGTGGTAAAAACACAAAAAAGACTACCCCTCAACCAGACCCAGGTACACACCACCTACATGATTCTACTCTACTTATCCATTACGTGGAGACATACGTAAAGGATCTAAAGTAAAAAAAACTAATTTTAAGATTTTATTCTCAATAAAATATAGTTTTTATGGTATGTAAACAACAAAAAAGACATACCCCTCACCATACCCAGGTAGCACACACCTACCATCGACTTTGCATTACTACTGTGGCAGCCAACTTAAAGGGTAACTAAGTAAAAAAAAACTAATTTAGTATTTAATTCTCAATAAAATATAGTTTTAATGGTTGTAAACACAAAAAATACATACCCCCTCAACTCAACCCAGGACACACACCTACGATCTACTTATCCATTACTGTGAAGCCATCTTTAACGGTAACTAAAGTCAAAAAGCAAATTGATCAATATCAAAAAATGTTTTTTTAACCCCAGCGTGTCAGGTATAAGCAACAGCTGCTGACCTACCCCTCCATTACTGCTGCGCCATACTTCAAGGGTACTAAGTCAAAAAAACTATTTTTACTCAATCATCAGAAAAGTTTTTTTTTAAACTCTCAACCGACACGGGTACAACACACCTACTGACTATTATCTATTACGTGGCAGCCATATTTAAACAAGGGTAACTAAAGTCAAAAGGCTAATTTAGATTATTCCTCAATAAAAAATAGGTTTTTATGGTTGTAAACAACAAAAAAGAAGACATACCCCCTCAACCAGACCCAGGCACACACCCTACTTTCTACTTATCCATTAACAGTGGAAGCCATACTTTAAAGGGTAACTAAAGTCAAAAAAAGCAAATTTTGAATCAATAATCAAAAAAGTTGTTTGTTTTAACTTCTCAACCCGACACGGGTACACACACCTAACTGATCTACCTATCCATTACTGTGGCAGGCCTACTTAACAGGGTAACTAAAGTAAAAAAACTAATTTATATTTATCCCAATAAAGATAGTTTTTATGGTTTGAAACACCGAAAACATACCCCCGCCCCTCAACCAGAACCCAGGTACACCACCACTGACGCTACTTACCTTACCTGTGGCACCAACTTAAAGGGTAATAAAGTAAAAAAACTAATTTAGAGTTTTTCCTCCAATAAAAGATAGTTTTTAATGGTTGTAAACACAAAAAAAAAGACATACCCCCTCAACAAGCCCAGGTACCACACCTAACCTGATTCTTTCCATTACTGTGGAGCCAATTAAAGGGTAACTAAAGTAAAAAAACGATTTAGATTTATCCTCAATAAAAAATAGTTTTTATGTTTAACCACAAAGAATACCCCCTCCCCTCAACCAGACCCAAGGTACACACACCTACTGACGCTACTTATCCATTACTGTGGAAGCCATACTTAAAGGTAACTAAAGTAAAAAAAAACTAATTTTAGATTTATCACTCAATAAACGATGTTTTGATGGTTTTAAACACAGAAAAGACATACCACCCCTCACCAACCCAGGTACACACACAACCTACTGATTGTACTTATCCATTACTGGTGGCAGCCATAACTTAAAGATAACTAAAGTAAAAAAACTATTTAGATTTTATCCTCAATAAAAGATGTTTTTTTATGGTTATAAACACAAAAAGACATACGCGCACCCCCCCCTCAACCAGACCCGGTACCAAACCCTACTGATCTACTTACCTTACTTTCACTGGTGGCAGCCATACTTAAAAATAAAAGGTAACTAAAGTAAAAAAAAACTAATTTAGTTTATCCTCATAAAAGATAGTTTTATGGGTTGTAAACAACAAAATGACATACCGCCTCAACCAGACCCAGGTACACCCCCCTACTGACCTAACCTTTCCATTCCCCATGGACCATATTAAAGGGTAATAAAGTAAAAAAAAACTAATTTAAGTTATTTCTCAATAAAATAGTTTATGGTTGTAACACAAAAATACATCCCCCTCAACAGACCCAGCCCAGAGACCCGCACACACCCCTACTGATCTACTTATCCATTACAGTGGCGCCCATACTTTAAAGGGTAACTAAAGTCAAAAAAAGCAATTTTTTGATCATCATCAAAGAATGTTGTTTTTTTTTAAAACCCCAACAGTGATACAGGTAACACAGCTACTGACCTCCCACCCCTCCATTTACTGTCGCAGGGCCATACTTTAAAGGTAACGAAAGTAAGAAAAAAATTTTTGACCATTATCAAAAAAGTTTTTTTTTTTAACTCTCAACCCGACACGGGTACACACACATCCTGAACCTACTTACCGTTACTATGGCAGCCATACGTAAGGGTAAACTAAAGTAAACAAAAACTCATTTTTACCATCATCAAAAAAGGTTATTATTTTTATAATCCCCCAACCTGAAGAATACACACACACCAACTGACCTACTTTATGCATGTTGACATATTTAAAGGGTAAGTAAAAACAACAATGTCCTCACTCATTGACATTATTGGTTTTAAATCTGCAGAGCACAAACCCAATTCCCTTCCAAAATGCAGTCTTTCAAGCCAAATTCAAGTTTATACTTCAACTTTCCCTTTCTAGTTATATATGTGGTGCCTCCTTTTCTATTTTTCCCTTCTCATCAATAAATCCATTAATCTATTTCTAAGTTATTTTAAATCAATTCTTTTTTTCTCCATCTCAAATTCTTTATTTTTCATCTCTAATTCTTTATTTCCTTCTCCATCTCTAGATTCTTTATTTTTCATCTCTAATTCGTTATTTTTCTCCATCTCTAATTCTTATTTTTCATCTCTAATTCTTTTTTATTTTTCATCTCTAATGTCGTTATTTTTCCCATTTTAAATAATTCTTTTATTTTTCATCCTAATCTTATTTCTCCATCTCATTCTTTATTTCTCCATTCTAGTCTTTTTTTTTTCATCTCTACTTCCTTTATTTTCCTCTCTATTCGTTCTTTCTTCCATCTCTAATTTTTTTTTATTTTTCATTCTAATTCTTTATTTTCTCCATCTCTAATCTTTAATTTCTCCTCTCTAATTCTCCTTCTTCTCCATCTCTAATCCTTTAATTTTCATCTCTAATTCTTTATTTCTCATCTCTAATTCTTTATTTTTCATCTGCTAATTCCTTTTGCTTTCTCCATCGCTAATTCTTTATTTGTCGATCTCCTAATTCTTTATTTTCCATCTCATTCTTAGTTTTTCCATCTCTAATTCTTTATATTTTTCATCTCTAATAATTCTTTATTTTTCCATTTCTAATTCTTTTATTTATTTTTCATCTCTATTCTTTATTTCTCCTCTCATTCTTTATTTCTCCATCTCTAATTCTTTATTTTGTTCATCTCTAATCTAATTCTTTATTATTTTCATCTCTAATTCTTTAGTTTTTTCCATCTCTAATCTTTATTTTTTCATTTTTCAATCTCTAATCGTTATTTTTCCATTTCTAATTCTTTATTTTTCATCTGTACATTCTTTTATTTCCTCTTTTCCATCTCAGTCTTTATTTCTCCATCTCTAATTCTTTATTTTTCATCTCTCTCTAATTCTTTATTTCTTCCATCTCTAATTCTTTATTTCTTTCTCCCTCTCTAAATTCTTTATTTTTCATCTCTAATTTCTTTATGGTTTTTTCCATCTCTAATTCTTTATTTCACAACCATCTCTAATTCTTTATTTTTCCCATCTCAATTCTTTATTTTTCATCTCTAATTCTTTATTTCACATCTCTAATTCTGTATTTTTATCTCTATTCTTTATTTCATCCATCTCTAATTCTTTATTTCTTCTCCATCTCTAATTCTTTATTTTTCATCTCTAATCTTATTTCTCCATCTCTAATCTTTATTTTCTCCATTTTCTAATTCTTTATTTTTTTCATCTCCTAATTTCTTTATTTTCTTCCATTTCTAATTCTTTATTATTTTTCATCTCTAATTCTTTTCTTTCTTTCGCTCCATCTCTAATTCTTTATTTTTCACAGAGAAACATACAATTAATGTTAAAATAACTTGGAATTGAGTAATAAGTCCGACAATTGGAAGTCCTCAGAAAATTGTCAGAGAAGCCACAAACGCATATATTGAGTGATGCCTAGAAAAACCCATATATGTCAAGAGACTAAACGGACTGGACATTAAATGTTATGTAACATGAGGAATAATTTTAAAGCAAAAATTTACTCCCCTGGAGACTTCTATTCTACCTTATTATTCTAACAAAATCAGCTTTGACTGTACATGATTGAACAAACCTAGGAATATAGAGCTTCCAAGAACTCCAATAAGAATTGAACAAGTGCGAATGTGTTTCTTATTGATTTTTTTGCATCGCCTTATGGAAGTAAACAGTATTCAAAGTTCTCTCCTTCTCTGCAAATTGAAGGCACTAACAAGTCTAAGACTGGACAGAGAAAAGACACAACATACGGTCAATCTGATTCTTAAACAATGACTTCTCCAGATGAGGTCCACGGGTAGATTAATGACAGGAGGTCATCCTCCCAAAAGCATCCACTATTGTATTGGCAGTCCAGAGAACATGTCCCTCATTACCAGGTCCAGTTTGTAGGGCCAACCAGTCACTGCATAATTCATAATGTATCCAGGTGTTCCAGACTTGAGAAGATCTTCCGTTTGATGGACTTCGATTATTAGCCGGAGCAACAGATTCAATCACACGAATGGAACGGAGTCTTTGTTTTATATAAAATCCAACAGGTAACATATAAAAATGGGCCCATAAAATTGGATCACAATCACAAGATCTTCTTCATTGCTGTCTTCCAAACTTTCTCAACTCCATTGGCAATGTAATGCATTTGTGCTTATCATGTATAGCACAAGACGTGTATTCTCCTGGGTCTGCCAAGGGCCTTCAAACTGGTGGACCGTGTCTACAGCCAAAATGGGGGCTGGAAACTTAACCTTCTTCTTTCATTGGAGAGAGAGCTGGAAATAACAGAAAATTAAGAACAAATGAATCATAATTATTATCCATTAACTGTATGGGACCTTAACTGTCTGTTTCTCACTGTGTGGGAACCTTTACTGAACTGTCCTGTTCTCATTGTATGGACCTTTTATGGTCTGTTCTTATGTTGGGACCTTTATCTGTCTGTTCTCACTGTATGGGAACCTTACTTCTGTTCTCACTGTGTGGGACCTTTACTTCTGTTCTCATTGTATGGGACCTTTTACTGTCTGTTTCTTACTGTATGGGGACGCTTAACTGTCTGTTCTCACTGTATGGGACCTTTTCTGTCTGGTTCTCACTGTGGGTGGGACCTTTACTTGTCTGTCTCATTGTAAGGGACCTACTGTCTGTTCTACTGTTGGGGACCTTACTGTCTGTTCTCATTGTATGGAACCTTTACTGTCTGTTCTCACTGTAAATGGGACCCTTTTCTGTCCTGTTCTCACTGTAGGGACCTTAACCTGTCCTATCTCGACCTATGGGACCTTTACTGTTCTGTTCTCACTGTATTGCCCTTTACTGTCCTGTTCCACTGTATGGGACCTTTACCGTCTGTTCTCACTGTATGGGACCTTTCAGTCTGGATCTCATGTATGTGACCATTACTGTCTGTTCTCATTGTCATGGGTACCTTTTACAATCTGTTCCCTTCCTCAACTGTAGGGAACTTAACGTGTTGCCTTATTGTAATAATATCTCTTTTGTGATTAGTTACTTAAGGTCGATTGGGTTATTGGTAAAGTTCAGGCAGTGGTGTTTGGGTTCATTTTACTTTATGTGTGTGGTTTGTTGTTGGTGTTCCTTATAAGTATGTCCATCAAAAAAATTTGGTTCTATCCTGATTTACTCGGAAGAACAGTGTAAAAATTCTTAACCCCCAAACCAACTTTTTTGATGGACATACCCTTTAAGATGTAACACTTGGTTTGAAATTTAAAGGTGACCCTTGAAATGGGAATATCAGAACATCATAATAATTACATGAGTAAATCATCTTCGTATTTTTTATAACACAGTTTGTCATGCATAACCAGAACTAGGTAAGGTGAAGTTCTGGAGAAGACCCCATCTAGGTGGGACCTTCTATAAATATAGTAAATAGTATTGGATTTATAAAAGACATCCATCCACTAGTTTAATCTTTATACCCTACCATAATTTCTGTATAACAGTACAGTACATATTATTGGAGATTATAAAGTGACTTTATTACCTCCCGTTCTTCAATAGAACTGGATTCACAAATTTTTAAAAATACGAGTGGAGATACCCTTTAAGGAACTGTCCAACCTTAAACAGTAAAATGTTCACTTGACTGTTACCTTTCCCAACACCAACTGATATATTCAGCACATTAATAAATGTATTATAACCAGATATTTTACTAACGTATTGCCTTCAATCTGGCAGTACAAGTGGCCCTCTCTTCAATCAAGGGGCGTTGACTGCTGACATCACAATGATTGGACTGCTGACATCACAATGATTGACTGCTCTTTTTCCTGCGGTCCGCTCCTCTGCACATGCTCAAGCTTATTGAACAGAGGGAGGAGGCAGATACTTTTTTGTGGCCAGAATGGAATCGAACTTATGAATTAAATATCTGTTACAATACTTAATAAACATGTAATATAGTAGTTGGGTTGTGGGCAGATAACTAACAAGTCACCAGTGTTTTAAAGGGTGGTCATTCCCATTACCCTTTAAAATATTCCTCAAGAATTTATAAAGATCCTTAAACTATTTTTTGTTACTGCAACATATGATGCCTTTTAAGATCCCCTAAACTCACATATCCAAGTCTATAAACGTCAATCACTTACATGGTATAACATGAACCAGACATGTTTTATCCACTGCTCGTGTTGAATCCCCCAATAAATAAATGGTCTTCCCTGGCCAGACAGCTGGTTGATCAGACGGTGTAGGTAAGTCCCTGTTTTCCTCCTGCAGGAGCGCGAATACCAGTTGTCCTGGTAATAGCAAAAAAAAATTTTCCTGAGGGTTCTTGGTTTTGGAAGTCCAGGAGACACACGGGTCTGGATCTGGAAGGAGAAGAATTTTCCCTTTAAATTTTATATATAACAATGGGACTTGCACTAAGGATGGACCTCATCTGGTAACAAACTGGGAATGTAACAATTACATAGTAACATAGTATGGAGGTTATATAAAGACATACGTCCATCTAGTCCAACTTTATACCCTACCCATAATTGTCCTGTATAACAGTTACAATAGTAACATAGTTTTGAGGTTGTATAAAGACTACGTCCCTCTATCCAACCTTTATAATACCCTACCCATAACTGTTCTTTATAACGTTTTTACATAGTAACTAGTATTGGAGGTTGAATAAAGTCATAACGTCCATCTATCCAACCATTATCCCCTACCCTAAATGTCTGTAAACAGTTTACTAGTACAAGTATTGGAGGTTGTATAAAGCATACGTCCATCTAGTCCACCTTTTATCCCTACCCATATGTCTGGTATAACAGTTACAACATAGTAACTAGTATTGGAGTTTTTTGTAAAAAATACGTCCATCTAGTCCACCATTTCATCCCCCCTACACCCTGAACCCTATAGTCTGTATACCGTTACATAGTAACATCGTAATTGGAGGTTTGTATAAAGACATACGTCCCTCTAGGTGGCCAACTTTATAACCCTACCCATAATGTCTGTATAACATTTTACATAGTACCATAGTATTGGAGGTTGTATAAAGACATACGCCCATCTATCCGCCTTTTATACAAAAACTTAACCTTAATGTCTGTAAACAGTTTACATAGTACTAGTATTGGAGGTTGTATAAAGACATATGTCCTCTAGTCCAACCTTTATACCCTACCCATAATGGTCTGTTATAACAGTTAATGTAACATAGTATTGGAGGTGTCTAAAAGACCCATAACACGTCCACTAGTCCAACCTTTATACCCTACCCTAATGTCTGTTATAAAAGTTACATAAGTAACATAATCTTGGAGGTTGTATAAAGACAGACTCCTTAGTCCAACTTTGATACCCTACCCATAATGTCTGTATAACAGTTACCTAGTAACATAATATTGGAGGTTGTATCAGACATACGTCCATCTAGTCCAACCTTTATATATACCCTACCCAGAATGTCCTGTATAACAGTTACATAGTAACATAGTATTGGAGTTGTATTAAAGACATACGTCCATCTAGTCTCAACCTTCTACCCCTTACCCAAATACCCGACCCCTAATGCTGTATAACAGTTACATAGTAACATAGTATTGGAGTTTATAAAGACATACGTCCATCTAGTCCAACCTTTATACCCTACCCAATCATATCTTTATACCAGTTACATAGTAACATAGTTATTGGGAGGTTGTATAAAGACATACGTCCATCTAGTCCACCTTTATATACCCTACCCATATTTCTGTATAACAGTTACATAGTAACATAGTATTGGAGGGTTTGTATAAAGACATACGTCCATCTAGTCCGTCCTTGTATACCTACCCATAATGGTCTGTATTAACGTTACATAGTAACATAATTGGGAGGTTGTTAAAACATACGCCATCTAGTCCGCCTTTATACCCTACCCATCTGTCTGTCTAACAGTTTCCTAGTACCATAGTATTGGAGTTGTTTTAAACGACATCGTCCATCTAGCCCAACCTTTATAACCCTACCCATAATGTCTTGTATAACAGTTTACATAGTACATAGTATTGGAGGCTGTATAAAGACATCCGTCCTGCTATCAACCTTATCACCCTATACCCATAATGTCTGTTACAGTTACATAGTAACATAGTATTGGAGGTTGTATAAGACATACGCCCATCTAGTCCAACCTTTATACCCTACTAATAATGTCTGTATAACATTTTACATATTAACTATTATTGGAGGTTGTATAAAGACATACGTCCAATCTAGTCCAACCTTTGTAGACCCTACCCATAATGTCCTGTATAACATTTACATAGTAACATAGTAATTGTAGGTTGTATAAAGACCTACTCCATCTAGTCAAACCTTTATACCCTACCATAATGTCTGTATAACAGTTACATATTAACATAGTTATTGGAGGTGTTTATAAAGACATACGTCCATCTAGTCCAACTTTAACCCTACCCATATATCTGTACCCAGTTCATAGTAACATAGTATTGGAGTTTATAAAGACATACGTTCCCCCACTAGTCCAACCTTTCTACCTACCCAAATGTCTTATAACATTTACATAGTAACATAGTATTGCGGTTGTATAAAGACATACGTCCATCTAGTCCGTCCTTATTAACCCTCCATAATGTTCTGTATAACAGTTTACAATAGTAACAAGTATTGAGGTTGTATAAAGACACATACGTCCATCTAGCCCCCTTTATATACCTACCCATACTGTTCTTATAACAGTTACATAGTACCATAGTATTGGAGGTTGTTTAAAGACATATACGTCCATCTAGCCAACCTTATACCCTACCCCCAAAGTCCTGTCTAACATTTCCCTAGTACATAGTATTGGAGGGTGTATAAAGAACATCCGTCCATCCTAGTCCAACCTTTATACCACTACCCATAATTGTCTGTATAACAGTTACATAAAAGGTACATGTATTGGAAGGTTTTATAAAGACTACGTCCATCTAGTCCAACCTTTATACCCTACCCATTACTTCTGTATACCATTTACACAGTAACATAGTATTGGGAGGTTGTATAAATACATAACGTCCATTATCCAACTTTATACCCTAACCCAAATGTCTGTATAAACAGTTTTACATAGTAAAACATAGTATTGGAGGTTGTATAACGACATACGTCCCTCTAGTCCAACCTTTATACCCTACCCCATAATGTTCTGTATAACATTTTACATAGTTACAACATGTTTTGGAGGTTATTATAAAGACATACGTCCATCTAGTTCCAACCTTTATACCCTAACCCTACCCATAATGTCTGTATAACCGTTACATAGTAACATAGTAAATTGGAGGTTATATAAAACATACGTCCATCTAGTCCAACCTTTTATACCCTACCCATAAGGTCTGTATAACAGTTACTATTAACATGGTATTGGAGTTGGATAAAGCATATGTCCATCTAGTCGCAACCTATACCCTACCCCATATGTCTGTCTAACAGTTACATAGTAACATAGCATTGGAGGTGGAGTTGTGTTATGTGTCTCCCTGAGCTCCAACAAGTGCTTACTTGCATATCCATTTTTGGTTCACTGTTCTGGGCCTATACTATGCCGTCCAAAAGCCCTGTCCGGAGCCCTGGCTTCTGCTGCTTAATCCTGGGCAAAAAAACCACCTTGATCCTGGGGATCCTGGATGCGGAGGCCCCTGGCAAAAATGGCTAAAGAAGAATTAGCTATAAAAGAAAGTTAGAGATCCCTTGAAGTAGAATTCAACAAAACAAAGATTTTGTGGCTGGGATGTTTCTAGATCCACTCCCAATACTAAGCTATCAGTTCTGCATGGAAAAGATTTGAGGCTGCTTCCAAGGAGGACAGGCCTTGGGAGATGAATTGGTCCTATGCGGGAGGCTTATTTATACCCTGAGGGAATCGTTTCCAGGTCAGAGAAGGAGAAGCAAATGCAAGGGAATACAGCTACGAGGCCCAGCCATGCTGTTTCATTTCCAGGTCTCCCCATGTCGGTGCAGCAGGGGTGGTGGTTGCCCTGGGGCCTCTGACGGGAGGTCTCGGTCCACCAGTTTTTCCCCCATCAGTAACACCTGGACAAAAAGACAGGAGAAAGAAATGGACTGGGCTGTGAAGATCCTAAATCCCCCCCGGTTTGGCTGAAAGAAATAAAATATCTGGAATCTACCATTAAGAGCAAAAACTGGAATTCTCCATGGATGAGAATCTGCAAAGAGGGAGGGAAATAAGGGGAAAGCACAAGAAAGAAAGAAAGTTGTGGTTTCCAAATTTATTTTCCAACCATGCGTGCAAACCCCTTTAATTCACTAACTCCAAGTGCCTGGACGTCTACCACAACCAAACATGGCTGGAACCATGTGGTGTTTCTGCGGCCATCTGGATCCTGCCATGTACATCACACCTGCAGCTACCAGTGCTCCGCTCCTCCCTGCTGCCCAACCTCCCAGAAAAGGAGAAAGAGTCTGTCAGTGGTGTCTGCTGGTAGGAACGGTGCGATAAAGTTCCATATTCAATAAGGCAATCTTTTAAGTTTTCTGGTCAGTGAAGAGGAAGTACCTTCAGCGGCCATTTGGGATCCAAAGGCTGTGTCAGCTGGTTCTGGTGTTCCATAGGCGTGTGTTTCAGGGAAGGATATGTGATCTCACAGTGGCCCCATCAGCACAGCACGGCTATTTAGCACTTGCAAACTTGAGGAAGCTAAGGAGAAAAAGAGGGTCAGGGAAGCAGGAAGTTATTTAGTCAGCTGGTCCCAAGCAGTCCCGTCGGCCATCTTCTTGTGTAGAGGAAGAGATCATCAAGAGTTTTGCCCTACAGTTACAAGAAAAGTCCCAAGCACGTTCTTTGGGAAGAAAAGGCGGTGGCAAGTTCAGGGAATCTAAAATCTTTGTTCCTAAGCTGGAGTGGGAAGCTCTGGGTGATCGCTCCCCCCCGCAATCCGAGAGATGGCGGCAGAGCCGGAGGCCCAGCGGGATGGAGGGTCCACCAATAGGTGGTAAGTGGATCACCCGGTCCCTGTTTACCTTTCCCCTGCGCCTGCTGTGTCTGTCTCCCAATCTCCCTCTGTGTCAGCCCCAGTGTCCTGTGTCCCAAGGCTCCCCCTGTCCAGTCTGTGTCTGTCCCCCCCTGTACGATCTGCTGGATATCTGGTCCCAGTTACGTAAGGTCAATCTGTTTCCTTTCCGCTAAGCAGCCTCCAGTGTCATCATTCCTTCACCTGCAGGGACCAAACCTACATCATATGCTTCCGCCTGCCAGAGCCCCTTCATTCGCTACATGGAGGCGTTTCCGCTAACCGCACAAAACATCTGGTATGGTAACTGTACAGTGGCGGTGGGGGTAGGAGGAATGCTGGTAACGTGAAGTGGGTGGGTGAGGGGCCCTTCTCCGGATAGGCAGCAGGTGATTGACAGATCCTCCGGGTTGGGTTTGAGGCTGGTGGACAATCTTTTCCTGTTATTTCCTGGGCCAGTCCGGGTGAGTTTGTCACAGCTTTGTTGTCCCCCCCCCAAGGTCTGGATGAGTTTTGGAAAAAGTATGACAGGGATCCTGCTTGGTGGAATTGGGCTGTTCGGGCTTGTGGCGGTTTTCGCCTTCCGTGGGTTTTGTCGTGAGAGTGACTCATAAAGGTCTTAAGGAGATCATTCATCCGCCCTCAACCTCCGCACCTGGCTTGGGAGAACGGCTCCGTCCAAGCGACCTGTTTAAAAACCTTGATGCACGTGTGAATTTGGGATGGTGGTTGGAAGTGCAAGCGTTAAACGGAACACAGTTCCCGTAATGTTCCCCAGCATCAGCGAATCCCGAATAAAATCCTGCCTTTATCGTGCAGATTAGATACAATGCTTCTACCCGTGGCCGCGCTTCAGTGCTGAAGTGCGGGTCGTTTCGTCATCTTTCATGTATTGGGACAACTGAATGTGCCCTTATGCCTTGAGCTGGGGGCACAATGTGAAATACTGCCCTACAGTTTCTGTTGCAACCTCTGCGGGAGAGTGGGCACATTACACCTCTTGCCCCGCTCTTGGCCGAAGTTGCGCAAGAGTTATCATCTATCTATCTATCATCTATCTATCTATCTATCTATCTATCATCTATCTATCTATCTATCTATCTATCTATCTATCTATCATCTATCTATCTATCTATCTATCATCTATCTATCTATCTATCTATCTATCTATCTAGCGTGTAGGTCTGTTTTAACGTGTAGTATTTGGTATGTCACTGTTTTGCGGATTAATAAGGATACTCCCCTCGTGTAGGACGAGCTCACGCTATGAGCAGCCCAGCCGACCCATTGGTTCTGAAGTAGTCTGGTGGAGGATGGGAGCAAATGGGTCTCCTGCAGACATACGATGTCTGGGGAATATTGAGACGTATCGGTGAACATTTGGGTTCTTTTGGTTGGGTGATTAGTTGGGTGCGACTCACCCATATTCGGTGGTGAACAAAGGGAGAGTTCGGGGCAGGGAGGACGAAGAGGCTATTACCGTGGGGGAAACATAAACAGCATCTACTTCATTGCAACCATTTAACCATAACAATAACTGCCCCACAACACTATGGGCAAATTAGCTATATAATGATACGTACGGTACCTCTTAGGGCCTTATTTATAATGGCCGATAATAGCACGAAAATTACCGACGCACCTTCGCCGCTGATATAAGGGTAATACCGATATCGCCATATTTATAATCGGGGGCTGCATTGCGGCGAAATGTTTCGCGGCACGATGTGAAGTGTCTTTGCGGCAATACTGCACTTAGCGTCATGCGCTAAGTACAATACCGCCGCGAATACAGAGACAGAGCAGGGGGCTGGGAGGGGATGCAGCCCCCTGCTCACGCTGGGGCGTGGCGAGGGTGTACACCCACCCGCCCCCGCGACCCCTTCACAGCAGTCCCTCTCAGACCCCCGCCCCGTACTCTCGCGGCAGGGTGGAGGGACCCTCCAGTCATAGCTTATGTTTATGAGGGGCCTGCTTGGATTGGGCCGATGTAGGTTGAAGTTGATATGGAAAATTAATTGTTGTTTATGGGGGAAAAGGGAGGACGGCATCAGCTGGGTAGTACGACTGGATCTCAACTCCTGTCCAGTAGCCGTTGAGGTGTACATGAGTTCCCCAGCCATACGGGGTAAGTTCACCCAGGGTCCCCATCATCTCCCTCAGTAGTGATTGTGGTGCGGCTTTCCGTTCTTGGGAGCGGTAGAAGTTTCTTGTAGGCCCAAATCTGGGATGGGGGGTAGCGATGGGTGAGTAGTTCTGTTTGTGAGTTCAATGTAATAAGCAGAATGACGTAGTTTTGTCCATAGTGGTTATTTAACCTTGGGCAAAGGCCTTCCGGAGGTTGGAGGACTAGTTCACCTTAGTTTCCATTAAGTGAAGTCCAAGAGCCAATTGTTAGGGGGGTATTTGAGGGGGCTACTTGTACAGAGCGAGTGTGGTTGGGGATCGGGGATATAGTTATAAACAGTACCTTATTGTGGTTGTGTCTCTCCCTTCTGCTTGTTTGGAAAGGTAATTAGGCTCCTCTGGGGTCTTCCTTGCGTTGGGCCCGAACAGTGTGTCCAGCCATTGGGTAGATTGGAAGATTGAAAGAACTTGGCATTGCGGAGGTGTGCAGGGTATATCATCGTGTGGGCCAAGTTGAGGCCTCAGAGTCGGTGCTTTACTGCCATGAATGTTGAATGTTTCTTTTGAAGGTCTATTGAATAGTCAGGAAAAAACATGATTGTGGAGTTCTCTAAGCGTATTTCATCTTTCTCTGCCCATTCTAAGGATAGTGTCCCTGTCCTTAGCGTTTAGCAGTCCAGCTACCACTGGGCGTGGGCAGGAGAGGCCTTGCCAATACGCGGTGTGCCCTTTCCACCATAAACGCCAGGGAGAATGAGTCTGGCCCAAAAGTGTTTTTCAGCCAGGTTTATAAAAAGGTCTCCATCCCTCTCCCCTCGACCCCCTCCGGCATTCCCATGAGTCGGATATTTTTTATCGTCTGGAGCGGTTCTCCAGGTCGTCTGCACGTGCCTGTTGCAATTACGTAATTGGGCTACATTGGTCGGTACTTGTCTGACCGTGTCTTCAGTGTTTGAGACCATCTCTTCTAGGTCTACCACACGGTGCGGCAGTTTCTGTAGGTCGTGTCTGAGGAGCCCTACGTCCACCCGGCTCTTCAATCAGCACTGTCAGTGTAGTTTTGGTGTTTTGTATGGCTGACAGTATTTGCTTGGAGGTTGGTCCCGGGAGAGGTGTCAAGGTGGAGGATTCCTCTGTGGGATCTTGTGCAGCAGTTCCCTGTGATTTAGGTGAGGGTTCCGCTTGTGAGGACGGATCTCTGGCCTGGGCCTGGTCTTTATTTTGGCCGGCTGGGGAGCTTCCCAAGTTTCTCTTTATATGGAGAAGACCCATTTCGCTGGTTACCATACTTGGTCATCTTGGTCAGACAATCACACTTGATCTTTTGGCCGGTATTCTGAGGTTTTCCCGTGGCAATATAATTAGCAGGAGTTGTATAGCCGGACAGCTCTTATTCCCCACGTCTGCCTAGAACGCAATCTTAGCCACGCCCCTGGACGTATATCTTTATTCAACCTCAACTACTATGTAATTACTATGTAAGTTAATGGATATACATGTGTTAATGGTTAATGGTAGACATGCTGATGTCTAGTTTCCTGCCCCATGTGTCCAGTCCAAAATTGGCTTGGTGGGCTTTTTACCAGTGTCTTGGCGCCAACCATTGACAAGTTGCCAACCATTTTACCAATGTCTGTGTGCCAACAATTTTACCAATGTCTGTGTGCCAACCATTTTACCAATGTCTGCCTACATTTTGCTTGTGCTGGTTTCACAAGGATTTTACCAATGTCTGTGTGCCAAACATTTTACCAATGTCTGCCTACATTTTGCTTGTGCTGGTTTCACAAGGATTTTACCAATGTCTGTGTGCCAAACATTTTTCAGTGCCAGTTTGGCAAGCATTTTACCAGTTTCTGTGTGTAAAGAATTTGACCAGTGTTGCGATGCAAAGCATTTTAGAATTACCGCTGATTGTTGGAGAAAGCGATGTCATGAGTAGACACTGTGCTGATTTGTGTTGGCAGCGAGGGCAGGGTCCCAGGTCCGAATTCTGCATCCGGACCCATAGGACTGTAGCTATACCACTGCCCATCATAGTACGCGGCCACCCAGCAATTCCTAGTTATTCCACCGACTGTATGAAAATAAGTCATATAGAGGCAGTTAGACAGGAAGTTTGCAAGCAGAACTTGCTGTTTTGGGAAGTAGGAGTACTAAACTCATACTATACAGATACTTTTATTAAAAACAAAAATTTTGGGTACCTGCATTAATGGTCAGGCTGAAATATCAGCTGTGGTACTTAGGACTGATATAAGTTACCATGTTCCCTTTATATTGTAATAACATTTAATATCAGAGATCACAGACTAACCCTTTATGTAACACGTCCACATACTAATTATTTGTACGTTTCACCGTTCGTTTTGTGAACTAGTGGAACATTTTCTGTGCACTCACATGTTTGAGTAAAAATCCACTGTTGTATTGTAGATGGATAATGTGATCTGGACTCTTGCCTGAAAACCAATACAGTCTGCATCATGATTCTCATGGAAATACCAGACAGTAATTCAATAGACTTCAATGGGCTCAAACCATGCGGTATCGAATTTGCTTTCCGACCGGAAGATCCCAAAGCAACACCGCATCTTTTCAGACAAATCTCTGTAATCCATCAAATACCTTCCCCTCTCCCTTTAAGGGTCTTTCTGGTGCTTTGGAGATCTCAATGCCAGGTCTTGACTTGTAGCAGTGTAAACTACAAACATGGCTACTAAAGTGGAAGGTGACAACTGTAAAAGAAGCAAAGCATTTGTATCTGCACACGGTCACTGATCTCTCTTAAAGGAGAACTACGCTGCATATCAAAATTACATATTTCTGTGTGGAGTCCAGCAGTATGGGAGATAGGAGAGAGTATTTTGACCTCCCAATACAGAGGGAGAGAAGATCCAGGGTCACCTCCCTAATGAGGCCTGGGGCTCAGATGCCAGGGCCCCCCAAAAATGCAGTTTGGAACAACCACACTTTTTTGGGAGGTGCTGTCACTTTAAATAGTAGGGGAAGCCGTGACTTACAAACAGATTGCAGCTACGACTCCTCCTTCTGTCTGCCAATGAATTTGAACACAGCTCTAACTCCTCCCCCCTGCATGCATTTCCTTTCCCTTGCTTGTTCCCGGCTGGCTGTTTTGGCAGGAGGGGGCAGAGCTGTGTTCAGTGTTCATTGCCGTGGAGAGAGACAGAGATCCGTTCCCCATTGTAGGTTTCCAGTCACACAGTGTTGTACAGTGTGATTTACATTGAGGGAGCTTCCAAGGTGACTGACCCAAAAGGCAAAGCAGCCACTAGCCAGGTAAGTATTTGGGGAAGGTTATGAGAGCTGGAGGTGATGATGAGACACAGACCACAAGGTATTAACTTTTATTTCCAGCAAGCTATGTGTTTTATTTAATTCCTTCAAACTACTGGAGTCTCTGTTACATGTCAGTGTCAGCCATGCAGATCCAAAATCAATGTTGGGCATAATTTACCAGTCACTGCGGGCATCTAATACTAGTCACTGTGGGCATCATTTACCAGTCACTGTGGTCATCTAATACCAGTCACTATGGGCATCATTTACCAGCCATGTGTACAAAGCCCCTCCCACTCCTGGACAAGCCACACCCCACTTCCAGACAAAGCACCACCCACTTTCAATTATAAAACCACACCCCTTCCGGCGGTGCAGTGAGGGGGGGGGAAGCATTTGGATTTTTTTTTTTCAAGTGCCAAAAAGTCTAGAGATGGCCCTGAGAAGATCTGTTGGCGTATTGCCATTTTCAGATCTGCCAGGCTTCCTCTCTGCTTCAGCCTATTCTTTATAATGGTAGTGTCAGCTATGGAACCTGGCAGTGCTAAAACATACCTCCATAAATAACGCATGCTGCAGCTTTGCTAATAACATCCTCAATCCCACCTCCCATACTGTATGTATGTATGTATGTATGTATGTATGTATGTATATATGTAGAATTATATTTATAAACAGACACTTGGCTACGCAGCGCTGTACATTATAAAATAAAGAGTCTACAAACAAGGGGATAAGTACAATTAAACAGATAATTAAAAATTAAATACAATTTCATACATCGGTTAAGAATACATATATATAAATAATGGATACATTGATTTAAGTGCAGCAAGCCTTGACACATTAGGATTCCCTGCCCCAAAGAGCTTTCAATCTAAAGCTTCATAGCTTCATGTTCACGTGTGCTGTCCCATGATGTCCGTATGAATGTTTGTTACGGCTGACAATCGTGGGCCAGGCGAATGGGGCAATGAGGCCTGAGCAAATGTCACTTTCGGCCGACAAAGCGCCCACACACGGCACGATTGTCGGTTGTAACGAATGCTCATATACATGCACCCGCGAACCCACATGTGTATGAAGCTTAAGTTGGTAGGACAACATACAGATACAAGTGGGGGATGGGTACACAGGTAAGATAACAGTCTAGATTTGAAAGTATTAATGGAAGTCATCTGGCTCAGCAAGAAATAAGGGTTAAAGGGCATGTCCACCCCCAAAACTAAAATGTAACCCACCGCTGGCCCCACTGTGTAGTGTTAAAAAATCCTCACTCCTCTGCTTCCTATGGGTCTCCTGCAGTGCTTGTCCAAAGTCCAGGAAACTGAAGAGTAGGAGCTGTCTGTGTGTGAATAGGTATCTGCCCTTTCCCTGTCCTCCTGGAAGGACTCTGCCATGCACAGGGGAGTCTCACCCTGGGCAGATAAAAGACAGAAATAAATCAACCTCATTCTTAATAATAACTGGTCCAGGGTGGATATTATCAGGTAGATAATGACAGGAGGTCATCTCCCAAGCATCTAGTATTGTAACAGGAAGTCCAGAGAACATGGTCCTCATCACCAGGTCCAGCTGTAAGGACAACCAGTCACTGCCATGTACATACACGTATCCAGTGTTCGCAGACTTGATGAAGACTTTGGTCAAAGGGCTTCGCTTTATTAGACGCTGAACAGAGTTTCGGATGCCAAGAAGTCTCTTCACATAAACCCTGATTGGGAACGTGACAAAATGGGCCAAGCAATGGATGACAACCACCAGACCTTCCTTACCACGTCCTATCCTATCCAGCTCGTTGGCAATGTAATGCACTTCTTGCTTATCACTGTACGACATGTACATGGGTCTCTCGTGGGTCTGCCATTGGACTGCATAGTTGTAAACTGTGTCTACAGCCAGATGGGGGGCTGGAAACTTTGTATGGAGGTCTTGTTGCTGCAAAGCTGGAGAAGGGAAAAAGGAGAAAGAGAGAGAACGATGGAAATATGGAAACAACTAGACCGAAGGGGAACAATTGTCGAATATATAGAAACTGGTGCAGCGATCATCAGACTGACCTCGTCCTAATCATTGCTATGGGATCAACCTGTAGATAACAGGAAATATTACTAATACGTAACTGAAAACAACAGGACTAGTAACCAATCCCTCCCATTGGTTACCCCCCTCCCACTGGTTACCTCCTCCCATTGGTTACCCCCCCCCCCCTTGCTACCCCCCCCCCCCCTGCTACCCCCCCCTCCCACTGGTTACCCCCCTTTCACAGGTTACCCCCCTCCTACTGACTACCCCCCTCACACTGGTTACATGGAAAGTGTGGGATAGCTGATTGGAGATGGTGCTGACCATGTTTGAACACAGGTTGTACATGGGAAGGCAAGGGATGGCCGATGGGAGAAGGTGGTGACCATGGTGGAACACGGGTCATACATGGGAAAGCATGGGATAGCCAATAGGAGAAGGTGGTGACTATGGTGGAACACAGGGTGTACATGGGAAAATGAGGGATGGGAGATGGTGGTGACCATGGTGGAACACAGGGTGTACATGGGAAAGCGTGGGATGGCCAATGGGAGATGGTGGTGACCATGGTGGAACACAGGGTGTACATGGGAAAGCGTGGGATGGCCAATGGGAGATGGTGGTGACCATGGTTGAACACAGGGTGTACATGGGAAAGTGTGGGATGGCCAATGGGAGATGGTGGTGACCATGGTTGAACACAGGGTGTACATGGGAAAGCGTGGGATGGCCAATGGGAGATGGTGGTGACCATGGTTGAACACAGGGTGTACACCCCAAGCCCTAGTAGATTTCTTCTTGGACATTTTAGTTTATAAGACAGATTAGAAGTGACTAAAAGTAAATGGACACAATTCAGTTGATATCAGTTAGAGGAGAACAGGGAAATCAGTACACACATTGTGGCATGGTAAAGTTTATTCTGGCAACACCAGGGAACCTTGAATGTAGATGATCTACTTACATGGGATAAAGTTCACTAGAAGATCCCACCACTGTTTGGTTGTTGAGTCACCGTAAATATAAACAACCTTCCCCTTCAGACACTGGGCGGCATCGGTTGAATGTGGGAAAGCCCTGTTCTTGCACACACGGGAATACCAGACATCCTGGAAGTAGAATCCGGAGGGTTCTGGGTTGAGTAGGCCTGGCACACAAACTTCTCTATTATCTATAAGAGGACAGTGAGATTTGAATTTGCATATTCAGGGTCACGGACTTGTCTACACACTGTTCTCTAAACCTTTACTACTGGCGGGTGGTAAGTCTGTAGGTGGTGTAACTGCAGGTAAGTGGGGATATAAGTAGATAACAGAATTGTAGGTCATGTAAAATAGACCAATGGTCCAGGAAGGTTCATTGCAAATATCTGTTGATATAAAACCACAAGCTTGGGGCCATTTTTTAAACATAAATAAATAAATATATAGACACCTTCTTACCATCATTGCTTTCCGGGGGTAAGACAGTGAATAGTTGAACGTCTGATGGAATAAGTTTCTCCTTTTCTGACCTACAAATCCAAAGGGCTTGATGTAAGTAAAGTTGTTCCATTTTGTTTGAACCTGGAAAACCCTGGACCTGAATGCAGGATATTTAAAGGGTAACTGGTCTCCCAATACTTCCAAACTAGTTAGGATGAAATAAAAATCCTTCCATCGTACCTTTAAAATAAAACCTAAAAGATGGGATTGTTGGCTCATTTTAAAGGAAATTCTGCAGGCTTTTATTTAACCCTAAATTGTTTGGAGACCACAGTTAACCCATTCACCTTTAAACTGAGGCAGTAGGACTGTGCCTAAACAATGGGACGGTTGGGAGGTACGAAGGGAATGTGATCTAGGATCTTGCCTTAGTAGAAAAAACCCAGAACTCTGATAATCCCTTGTATTATACCAATTAAACTGAAGAATAGTTCCCTAGATCACTGTGTTTCTCACTTATTTACTATATAAATTACTGGTCCTAGATTAAAGCCAAAGTCATTCTATCAACTTAGATCAACCAGATCTTTGAAACAACTTTGAAACAAACAATGCACTGGACATTCATTTAGGATAATATGCCACCACACCATTAACCACATGAGAGATAATAGACAATACCATGTAAACTATTGGGGTCTATTCCTGCCTTGGAAAATACTAGATCTGGAAAGTGTCATCTTAGTAGTAGTAGAGTTTCTGGTTTTCCTGTATAGTTACTAGATTACTAGTCTAATGAATTGACTTCATAATCTTCTGTATTAAAGGCTAGTCCACCCCTAAAATAAAAATTTAATATCATGCTCCCCCCATGTCCCCCAGCCCCAACCGCATGTTTTTTTTTTTAAAAGCCCCCAAACTCTACTTACCTCCCTCGATCCTCCGCCGCACTGCCGGCCCCTGCTTGCGAGAATGCAAGCAGAGGGGCGGGACCGGCAGTCGCGTCTGTGATAGGCTGAGCGGCAGCCAATCACGGACGCGGCTGCCGGTCATTCAGTGCAGTGGAGGAAAGGGGAGAGGTAAGTAAGAGTTTGGGGAGCTTTTTAAAAAAAAAACATGCGGTTGGGGCTGGGGGACATGGGGGAGCACAATATTAAGGGGGATTTGTGCTAGGGGGGGATAGTAGAACGGGAGGGTGAGGGAGGGAGAGGGAGGGGAGGGAGGGGGGAGAAGGGCTGCAGCAGCATGGCAGGAATCTCCGGGAGGCCAGGTAGCAGGCAGTGTCCTATATGGACCTGTAGCCTCCTGGTGGGCAGTTTTGAACTTTGGGGGGGGACTACAGGAGAACCAGATGGAGTTGGGATGTGAGGTAAAGATTAAACTACACTACATGGTGGGGCCAGTGTTGGGGGGATTATAGTTTTGGGGGTGGACATGCCCTTTAACAATGTGTCTGTTTCTCAATAATAAACTCAGTGGCATTAAGAATCTTCCACCTAGTTCACTTCTTGTCACTTTGGATGTAGAATCCCTTTATAGCAATATCCCCCATAAAGACGGCATTAACGCTTGCCGTAAATTTCTTTTATCCTCCAATAATACTAAATATAGCACTGCTGTAATCAAATTCATTCTTACTCACAATTACTTTACTTTCAACAAAGAAACCTATCTCCAACTCATGGGGACTGTTATGGGAAGTACAATGGCGCCCACAATACGCCAAACCTTTTATGGCAGACTTGGAGGAGAGATTTCAAACATCCACACCACAAACCATACAGATATTATCTTACATTGATGATATATTTATAATATGGACAGAAGGTGAGGAAAACCTCACTAAATTTCACAGCTCATTTACGAACTTCCATCCATCCATCGCACTAAATATGAACTACTCAGCAGATTCCATTCATTTTCTGGACACTACAATCTGCCTTAAAGATGGTAAACTGCACACCTCCATCTATAGAAAACCTACAGATAGGTGCACACATTCCACTAGTGACTACATACAACCCTACACTAGAGGGAATATGCAAAATATTTAAATAATTGCAGCCAATTATCTCGGAGGATGACCCCCTTATACACATCTTTCCAGACCCTCCAGTCTTAGCATTCCGCCAACCACCCAACCTCAGACAGAAACTGGTAAACAGAAAATTGCCTTCGGATCTTAAAGGTCTCACTGTAGGGACCCAACCATGTAATAAAAACAAAGTGTAAACTATGTCATCATATCAATGGATCAACAACATAGCAAATGATAAAGGCACATTCACCATTAAAGGATCCTACTGCTGTGCATCCAGGAATGTAGTTTACATGATCCATGTAACCAGTGTCCAGTGCAGTTATATTGGGGAAACGCCAGACAATGATAACCACAGACACACTATAAAATTAATGAAAAGAAACCCAATTGCCAGGATAACAACACACCTGCACACCAGTCCGACACCACTTCCACTTCACCCTATGCTTATCGCTAAGTTCACCCTAATGCTATCGCTTATTGTGCACCCTATTGCCACGCTAAGTTCACCCTATATGCTATCGCTTATAGTTCACCCTATATGCTATCGCTTTAGTTCCCCCTATATGCTACGCTTATAGTTCACCACTATATGCCTATCGCTTATGTCCCCCTATATGCCTATCGCTTATAGTTCACCCTATATGCCTATCGCTTATAGTTCCCCCTAATGCCTAGCGCTTATAGTTCACCCTATATGCTATCGCTTATAGTTCACCCTATATGCCTAGGCTTTAGTTCACCCTATATGCTTATCGCTTATAGTTCACCCGTATGCTTATCGTTATAGTTTCACCCCTGTATGCTTATCGCTTATAGTTCACCCTAGTATGCCTATCGCTTATAGTTCACCCTATATGCCTATCGCTTATAGTTCACCCTATATGCCTATCGCTTATAGTTCCCCCTATATGCCTATCGCTTATAGTTCACCCTATATGCCTATCGCTTATAGTTCACCCTATATGCCTAGCGCTTATAGTTCACCCTATATGCTTATCGCTTATAGTTCACCCTATATGCTTATCGCTTATAGTTCACCCTGTATGCTTATCGCTTATAGTTCACCCTATATGCCTATCGCTTATAGTTCACCCTATATGCTTATCGCTTATAGTTCACCCTATATGCCTATCGCTTATAGTTCACCCTATATGCCTATCGCTTATAGTTCACCCTATATGCCTTATCGCTTATAGTTCCCCCTATATGCCTACGCTTATAGTTCACCCTATATGCCTTATCGCTATAGTTCACCTATTGCTACGTTCTTATAGTTCACCCTATATGCTATCGCTTATAGTTCACCCTATGCTATCGTTATAGTTCACCCTGTATGCTTATCGCTTATAGTTCACCTATATGCCTATCGCTTATAGTTCACCCTATATGCCTATCGCTATAGTCACCCTATATGCTATCGCTTATAGTTCACCCTATATGCCTATCGCTTATAGTTCACCTATATGCTATCGCTTATGTTACCCTATATGCTATCGCTTATAGTTCACCCTATATGCTTATCGCTTATAGTTCAACCAGTATGCTTACGTTATGTTCACCTATTGCTTATCGCTATAGTTCACCCATGCTTATCGCTTATAGTTCACCCTGTATGCTTATCGCTTATAGTTCACCCTAGTATGCTTATCGCTTATAGTTCACCCTATATGCCTATCGCTTATGTTCACCCTATATGCTATCGCTTATAGTTCACCCTATATGCTATCGCTTATAGTTCACCCTATATGCTTATCGCTTATAGTTCACCCTATATGCCTACGCTTTATAGTTCACCCTATATGCCTATCGCTTATAGTTCACCCTATATGCCTATCGCTTATAGTTCACCCTATATGCCTATCGCTTATAGTTCACCCTATATGCCTATCGCTTATAGTCACCCTATATGCTTATCGCTTATAGTTCACCCTATATGCCTATCGTTATAGTTCACCCTATATGCTATCGCTTATAGTTCACCCTATATGCCTATCGCTTATAGTTCACCCTATATGTTATCGCTTATAGTTCACCCTATATGCTTATCGTTATAGTTCACCCTGTATGCTTATCGCTTATAGTTCCCCCTATATGCCTATCGCTTATAGTTCACCCTATTGCTTATCGCTATAGTTCACCCTATATGCCTATCGTTATAGTTCACCCTATATGCATCATAGTTCACCCTATGCCTATCGCTTATAGTTCACCCTATATGCTATCGCTTATAGTTCACCTATATGCTATCGCTTATAGTTCACCCTATATGCTATCGCTTATAGTTCACCCTATATGCCTATCGTTATAGTTCACCCTATATGCCTATCGCTTATAGTTCACCCATATGCTATCGTATAGTTACCTATATGTTGCTATCGCTTATAGTTCACCCTATAGCTATCGCTTATAGTTCACCCATATGCCTATAGCTTATAGTTCACCCTATATGGCTTATCGCTTATAGTTCACCCTAGTATGCTTATCGCTTATAGTTCACCCTATATGCTTATCGCTTATAGTTCACCCTAATATGCTTATGCTTATAGTTCACCTATGCTTATCGCTTATAGTTCACCCTTAGCTTATCGCTTATAGTTCACCCTATATGCCTATCGCTTATAGTTCACCCTAATGCCTACAGCTTATGTTCACCCTATATGCCTATCGCTTATAGTTCACCCTATATGCTTATCGCTTATAGTTCACCCTATATGCTCTTATCGCTTATAGTTCACCCTATAGCTTATCGCTTATAGTTCATCCTGTATGCTTATCGCTTATAGTTCACCCTATATGCCTATCGCTTATAGTTCACCCTATATGCCTATCGCTTATAGTTCACCCTATATGCCTATCGCTTATAGTTCACCCTATATGCCTACGCTTATAGTTCACCCTATATGCCTATCGCTTATAGTTCACCCTATATGCTTATCGCTTATAGTTCACCCTATATGCCTATCGCTTATAGTTCACCCTATATGCTTATCGCTTATAGTTCACCCTGTATGCTTATCGCTTATAGTTCACCCTATAGCCTATCGTTTATGTTCACCCTATATGCTATCGCTTATAGTTCACCCATTTGCTTATGCTATAGTTCACCCTTATGCTTATCGCTATAGTTCACCCATATGCCTATCGCTTATAGTTCACCCTATATGCCTATCGCTTATAGTTCACCCTATATGCCTCGCTATAGTCACCATATGCCTATCGCTTATGTTCACCCTATATGCCTATCGCTTATAGTTCACCCTATATGCTATCGTATATTCACCCTAGATGTATCGCTTATAGTTCACCCTATATGCTTATCGCTTATAGTTACCCTATAGTCTATGCTTATAGTTCACCCTATATGCCTATCGCTTATAGTTCACCCTATATGCCTATCGCTATAGTTCACCTATATGCCAATCGCTTATAGTTCACCCAATATGCTTATTGCTTATAGTTCACCCTATATGCTTATCGCTTATAGTTCCCCCTATATGCTTATCGCTTATAGTTCACCCTATATGCTTATCGCTTATAGTTCACCCTATATGCTTATCGCTTATAGTTCACCCTATATGCTTATCGCTTATAGTTCACCCTATATGCTTATCGCTTATAGTTCACCCTATATGCTATCGCTTTTCACCCTCTATGCTATCTTATAGTTCACTATATGCTATCCTATTAGTCACCTAATGCCTACGCTTATAGTTCACCCTATATGCCTATCGCTTAAGTCACCCTATATGCCTATCGCTTATAGTCACCCATATGCCTATCGCTATAGTTCACCCTATATGCCTTATCGCTTATAGTCACCCTATATGCCTATCGCTTATAGTTTCACCCTATATGCTTATCGCTAAGTTACCCATATGATTATCGCTTAATCACCCTAATGCCTATCGCTTATAGTTCACACCTATATGCTTATCGCTTATAGTTCACCCTAATATGCCTATCGCTTATAGTTCACCCTATATGCCTATCGCTTATAGTTCACCCTATATGCTATCGCTTATAGTCACCCCATATGCTTATCGTTATAGTTCACCCTATATGCCTAAGCTTATAGTTCACCCTATATGGCTTATAGCTTATAGTCACCTATAGCTTATCGCTTATAGTTCACCTATATGCTTACGCTTATAGTTCACCCTATATGCTTTCGCTATAGTTCACCCTATATGCTTATAGCTTATAGTTCACCCTATATGGTATCGCTTATAGTTCACCCTATATGCTTATCGCTTATAGTTCACCCTTATGCTTATCGCTTATGTTCACACTATATGCTTATCGCTTATAGTTCACCCTATATGCTTATCGTTATAGTTCACCTATATGCCTATCGCTTATAGTTCACCCTATATGCCTATCGCTTATAGTTCACCTAAGCCTATCGCTTTCTAGTTCCCCTATATGCTTATCGCTATAGTTCACCTATATGCCTATCGCTTATAGTTTCACCCTATATGACCTATCGCTTTAGTTCAACCCTATGCTATTCGCTTATAGTCACCCTATATGCCTATCGCTTATAGTTCACCCTATATGCTTATCCTTGTTTTACATTCCTAACACAATAGGATTTCCAAAAACAATGTAGTAACTCTATCAACTTTAAAGATGTGATGTACCCTGTGTTTCTTAGTACTGATGACCTGAGAGGAGAGAAGTGTATCTCTCTAAAGCTTGTCTGTAAAAATGAACTGTGTCCATAATAAAAAGGTACACCTTACCTCAGTTCATCCTACGTCTAATAAAAGTACACTGACTACAGTATCTCCTACAGTCATAATAAAAAAGGTACCACCTTACCCTACAGTACTCATCCTACAGTCCATAATAAAAAGGTACCACCTTACCCTACAGTACTCATCCTACAGTCCATAATAAAAAGGTACCACCTTACCCTACAGTACTCATCCTACAGTCCATAATAAAAAGGTATCACCTTACCCTACAGTACTCATCCTACAGTCCATAATAAAAAGGTATCACCTTACCCTACAGTACTCATCCTACAGTCCATAATAAAAATGTATCACCTTCCCTACATAACTCATCCTACAGTCCATAATAAAAAGGTATCACCTTACCCTACAGTACTCATCCTATCCATAATAAAAAAGGTATCACCTTAACCCTACCGTACTCATCCTACAGTCCATAATAAAATAGGTACCACCTTATCTACAGTAATCATCACAGTCCATAAAAAAAGGTACCACCTTACCCTACAGTACTTATCCTACAGTCCATAATTAAAACAGGTATCACCTTACCGATACCAGTACTCATCCTACAGTCCATAATAAAAAGGTTACAACCTTATCCTACAGTACTCATCCTACAGTCCATAATAAAAAAGGTATCACCTTACCCTACAGTACTCATCCTACAGTCCATAATAAAAAGGTACCACCTTATCCTACAGTACTCACCACCAGTCCATAATAAAAAGGTACCACCTTAACCCTACAGTACTTATCCTACAGGTCATAATAAAAAGGTATCACCTTACCTTACAGTACTCATCTACAGTTCCATAATAAAAGGATACACCTTATTCTACAGTACTCATCCTACAGTCCATAAAAAAGGTATCACCTTACCTACAGTACTATCTACCGTCCATATATAAAAAGGTATCACTTTAATACCCCTACAGTAACAATCATCCTACAGTCCCTCAGTCATAATAAAAAGGGACACCTTACCCTACAGTACTCATCCTACAGTCCATAATAAAAAGGTACCACCTTACCCTACAGTACTCATCTCTTAGCATATGCTACTGGACTAATACGGCTACAGCCATTTTATTTCTCAATATCCACTCTATGTTAACGTGATACCACTAAATGTGACGTTTCTGTTGGGAGTTTGGTGTCCTACTGATACAAGGTGGAATGTAGTTTGAGTGAATTATAAAATATTGGAGACCCAAGTTATCAGATGTTCAGCCTCGTCTGGACAGGCCATGGAGGTGATACAGATACTTGCTTTGTTAGGAACTTAGTCTCCACTGGAGTGAGAATTTCCCGGCTGCCTCCTTCCGAGTTCCCTTTGTATCCACTGCAGGAGGCTTCCTTTGGCTTCACACAGAACCAGGACTCTTCCGTGTATGGGTCTCGATATTCACAGACGTCAGGGCCTGGCGGGTCCACATTACATTCCACCACTTCACTGGTTCCATCAAAGTATCCGTAGAAGTAGACCTGTGTCATGAAGATCTTTGGGTTACTGTCAATGGTTTATAATGCACAGCAGGGAGTCGTATTGTCAAAATGATGTTAAATGGTCTAAATAAATAATCCAAGACACTCCGAGACAGTCCGAGACAGGACCAACTTATAATATTGTTCCCATTAAAAGGAATTGTGGAACATTGTGAAGAAGAGGCACATTGAAGGTTCCTCTGAGATATAACCTGACAGGCATCTCCTGTATTAACCAATCACAAGATGGATCCCTGGGATATAACCTGACAGGCATCTCCTGTATTAACCAATCACAAGACGGATCCCTGGGATATAACCTGACAGGCATCTCCTGTATTAACCAATCACAAGATGGATCCCTGAGATATAACCTGACAGGCATCTCCTGTATTAACCAATCACAAGATGGATCCCTGTGACCTCATTCATTATTTTTTTTTATCCGTTTTATTGATGTCAGTACAAAATAATCTACATTTCACATATATAGCTGTATTACATTATTGCATTAGTGTATTTCAGTACAAATTAACATTTTATACTCAGTAGCTTGCACAAGTCAATAGGAAATTGCATATTAAACAAAGCCCCATGTGGAATGTGGTATTTACACCAGTATTAGTGCAAGTACGACTTAATTATACCTTATATCATTTAATAAACTTATACGAACTAAAACTGTTCCTGCTATATTATTTGAATTCTATTTCTATTCGCTGGGGGGCCCAGTGATTCCTAGTTACGCCACTGATTGACGCATTTACCAAATCTCAACCATTGCATCAAAGATAATATGTTCCATAATATTCCAGCTCAGGTATATATTTTGACTGATTGGACAGCGGTAATGTTAAACTTCCAAACTGAGCTTTGCAACAGTGCCGGAGTTGTAAATATCTAAACATATTCAGGGTTATTCAATAAAAGTTCTAATCGTATAAAATGGTGCTAATTTGCCCCAACCAATCAGATGTTAGCTTTCAAATGTTAAATAAGATCTGATTGGTTGGGGCAAACTTAGCGCCATTTTAAACGATAAGGACTTTTATTGAATAACCCTGATAGTGTACAGGTAAGTTGAAATTAGATTGTAATTTTTCAAAGGAAAAAAACTGGTTATCTTGAAATATATGTCCCCCCTTCGAAAAAATTCGAAAATCCGCGAGCGGACCCATTAAAATGAAAAATATCCTCGAAAATACGAAAAATTCTCGTAATTTCAAAAATTTTCGAAAATAATTTAGAAAATACGAGAAATCTCGTAATTTCGAAAATTTTAGAAAATACGAGAAATCCACGGTTCGGAAGTTAGGAAGGCGGAAAATCCGGAAAAATCCGCCATTCGCGAACAGGATAAATCCGCGGCGGATCCGGGTTCGGATCCGCGAACCGGCCATCCCTATTCAGGGTATGCATGATTTTTCCATAGCGGAGTAAACTGGAATGGTTCTTGGATACCTAGTCTAGCACATATATCACTCCAAGTTTTCCAAAATTGTGTATGTAATACCGTTCCAGTCCCTACAACATGTTGGCGTGGCATATGGAGAAATGCCAGGAAGTCCCCTGTTAGGTATTGAGATAACACCTTTTCGGAGATGGTTAGCTCACCTGGGTAATATATCCAGTTTTGTATATATCTAAATTGCGCAGCTAAGTAGTATAGTGTCCCAGGTAGGGCCAGACCCCCATTTTCTTTAGAGTTTTGTAAAGTGGTGAGTTTGACACGGGCTCTGCCTGGACTCCATAAAAATTCTACCAACATACTATTTATTGAGACAAAGAAATATTTTGGTATATATACAAGGGAGTGCTGGATGCTGTAGAATAGTTTGGGGAGTATAAATATTTTAATAAGATTGACCCTATCCACCAAATTCAAAGGCAAATGTTTCCATATTTGTATTTTTAATAAAGGCCAATTAGGGTGTAACATTTAAATCATAGAATTAGGATACATTTGACGTAACCAGTACGGACCAATATTTAAATTTATCAGCTATTAGTATTGGACATGGCAATGGTTGTAATGCAGTAGGTGGAATATCTAGTGGACATAGTACGGACCAATTCATAATGAGTCCCGAGTATATACCAAATGTGTTAATCACTTGCATTGCTGATATTAATGGGGTGCCTCGCTCTCCAGATACAATAAAGGCATATGCGTTCCTCTAGGGGTCCCAGTTGAAATCCCTTAATCAGGGGGTGCAGTCGGATCTGTATTGCCAGCACCTCAATAGCCATAGCAAAGAGGTAAGGGGATAGGGGGCATCCCTGTCTGGTGCCCCTATACAGATTAAATTATTTAGATATAGCGCCGTTTACCGATACAGTTGCAGTGGGGATCTTGTTCTGTATCCGTATCCAATTTATAAATTGCTCTCCAAAACCAAATCTCTTTAAACATGCCCAAAGGTATCCCCATTCAATAGAGTCGAATGCCTTATGGGCATCCAACGGAACCATCCTGCCCGTGTTATCAAGGTCAACTACCAACTGAGTAAAAGTTTCCCTTAGATTAATAGTGGTGGATTTCCCATAAAGCCAGTCTGGTTGTCATGACTAACGTCATGAATAACTAAGTCTATTAGTTAAAAGTTTGGCCAGTATTTTATGATCCGTGTTTATCAGCGAGGTAGGTCTGTAAGAGACACAGTCTGCAGGGTCTTTGTCTGGTTTTAGTAATAAGATAATATTAGCTTCATATAGGGAGTGCGGCAGTTGGTTTGCATCCTATGATTGCTGGTATAGTCTAAGTAGTTGTGGAGCTATAATATCGCTGTACCATTTGTATATGTTTATAGGGATGCCACCCGGGCCGGGTGCCTTACCGGAGGACAGATTGCTAATGGCTGTCTGTATTTATTGGGGAGTCTAGATATACTCGATCTGATGTTTGTAGTTGGGGAAAAGGTATATTGTGTAAGTATTGATCTAGTTCTTGGGTAGAGTAGTTGGCTCTGGGGGTCTATAGCAAAATATCTGGCGTGGATGTCACTTGGGCAAGATGTGCCAACAGCTTTGCCGATAGGTTGGCCGTTTCGTAGTATGACTGACGCATAAAGAATTGCTTTCTTTGGGCCTTTTCTTTTATGACTGCATTGTATCGTCTGGAGAGAGATTGCCATATTGATCTATGTGTGTCAGACTCTTCTTCATTTGCAGTTTTTTTAATGTACGAGACTGTGGCATGAAGACAACTAGGAATAAAGGCTTTAAAGGATTCCCATTTAACTTCGTATGACTCCGATCCTTGGTTTATATCTTCGTTCATTACAAGCTGTTCCCTTATACCATCCGGCTCTGGGAAGAGAGAAAATCCAAAAGGATGGAATCTTCCAGGGTTTTCTATTGGTTTGGTCTGGAGGGGAGATTGTTACTAGTATGGGGGATCTGAAATGTTTTCTATCTTTTATATTAGGTAGCACTTTGTGGTTTGTGAGGTAGTAGTCGATTCTTGAATGAGTGTGGTGGGTTGCGGAGTAACATGTGAATTCCTGTGCATAGGGTGTTGTATTCTCTGTGGGTCCAGTAGCCCCAATGTTGCTGTCAGATGTGATAGCTGGGATTGTGTGTCTACTACTAGAGTGCTGGTAATCTATCAAGTTGGGGGTTCATAAGGTAAGTAGCCCTTGTATATAATACACAGCAGATTTGCTCCATATAGATTATCCCCCAATAGCATTTCCAATACCCTAGTTTATAACATATATAGATTCTGTCGGCACTGGTGAGTAGATATATTCCCCAAACCAAAACATAGACAGGTAGACTGTAAGGTCTGTTAAACCCTATGGATGCATCCAAACTGAGGATATATTGCCAAAAACTTGTGCATGATGTGTTAATCCAGGTTCTCCCTGGTGCAAGGTCACAGCAGGTCCACCTATATGGCCCATAATACAGCTTCATTGGAAAGCCATAGTCAATTATACAATATTACATATTGTTCAAACGGTTGTGTTTACCTTCAAGTTCCACTGAACTCCCGAACACACACAGCATAGTATGTAGTGGTGTATGTATGGGGTAGTGGTGTATGTATGGGGTAGTGGTGTATGTATGGGGTAGTGGTGTATGTATGTATGGGGTAGTGGTGTATGTATGGGGTAGTGGTGTTGTATGTAGGTGGTAGTGGTTGTTTGTATGTATGTATGGGGTAGTGTGATGTATGGTAGTGTGTGGTGTTGGGTAGTGTGTTATGTATGGGGTAGTGGGTGTATGTATGGGGTAGTGGTGTATGTATGGGGTGTGGTGTGGTGTATGTATGGGTAGTGGTGTATGTATGGGGGGGTAGTGGTGTATGTATGTATGGGTAGGGGTGTGTGATGGGGTAGTGGTGTATGTTGGTGGTGGTAGTGGTGGTATGTATGGGGTTCTAGTGGTGTAGATGGGGAGTGGTGTGGTGTATGTATGGGGTAGTGGGGTATGTATGGGGTAGTGGTGTTGTATGGGGTAGTGGTGTATGTATGTATGGGGTAGTGGTGTAGGATTGTATGGGGGTAGTGGTGATTGATGGAGGTTTAGTGGTTGTATGTATGGGGTAGTGGTGTATGTGGGAATGGGGTAGTGGTGTTGTAATGTATGGGGTAGTGGTGATGTATGAGGGTAGTGGGTGTATGTATGGGGGTTAGTGGTGTATGTATGGCGGGTAGTGGTGTATGTGTATGGGTCGGTGTATGTATGGGGTAGTGGTGTATGTATGGGGTAGTGGTTGTATGTATGGGGTAGTGGTGTATGTATGTATGTATGGGGTAGTGGTGTGTGTACGGGGTAGTGGTGTATGTGTGGGGTAGTGGTGTGTGTACGGGGTAGTGGTTGTATGTATGGGGTAGTGGTGTATGTATGGGGTAGTGGTGTATGTATGGGGTTAGGTGTATGTGGTGATGTATGGGTAGGTGTATGTATGGGGTAAGTGGTGTATGGTATGTATGGGGTAGTGGTGTATGTATGGTAGTGTGGTGTGGTGTAGTGTATTGGGTAGTGGATGTATGTATGGGGGTGTGGTTGTATGTGGGGTAGGGGTGTAGGTATGTATGGGGTAGTGGTGTGTATGTAGTGGGTTAGTGGTGTATGTATGGGGTAGTGGTGTATGTATGGGGTGTGGTGTATGTATGTATGTATGGGGGAGTGGTGTATGTATGGGGTAGTGTGTGTTTGTTTGTATGTGGCGGTTAGTGGTGATGATACAAAAAAAAAGGGTGTGTGTATTTGTAGTGGGGTATGGTGGAGTTGTATGGTGGTATGTTGTGATGGGGTAGTGGGTATGTGGGGGTGGTATGGGTAGGGGTTATTTGGGTAGTGGTGTATGTATGGGGTAGTGGTGTATGTATGGGTAGGGTTGTTAGTAGTGGTGTATGTATGGGGTAGTGGTGTATGTATGGGTGGTAGTGGTGTGTTGTATCGGGTGTATGATGGGGGGTTAAGTGGGGGAGTTGGGTGTGGTGTTGTTGTAGTGGAGTAGAGGTACGTGGTGTAGTGTATGGTGGGGTGCGTGGTAGTATGTAGTAGGAATGGCGGTAGTGGTGTATGTATGGGGTAGTGGTGTATGTATGTATGGGGTAGTGGTGTATGTATGGGGTTATTGGTGTATGTAGGGGTAGGGTGATGTATGGGGTAGTGGTGTATGTATGGGGTAGTGGTGTATGTATGGGGTAGTGGTTGTCTGTATGGGGTAGGGGTGTATGTATGGGGTAGTGGTGTATGTAGTGGGGTTAGGTGTGGTGTATGTATGTTGTGGGTAGTGGTTGTGGTATGTAGTGGGGTAGTTGTGTAGTGTATGGGTGTGGTAGTGTTGTTGTGTAGTTGGGGTAGTGGTGTATGTATGTATGGGGTTAGTGGGTTGTTGTATGTATGGGTAGTGGTGTATGGGGTAGTGGTATGTATGGGGTAGTGGGTGTATGTGTGGGGTAGTGGTGTATGTGTGGGGTATGGTGTATGTATGGGGTAGTGGTGTATGTATGGGGTAGTGGTGTATGTATGGGGTAGTGGTATGTGTGGGGTAGTGGTGTATGTATGTATGGGTAGTGGTGTATGTATGGGGTAGTGGTCTGTATGTCTGGGGGAGTGGGTGTATGTAGTGTCATGGGGTAGTGGTTGTATGTATGGGGTAGTGGTGTATGTAGGGGGTAGTGGTGTATGTATGGGGTAGTGGTGTATGTATGGGGTGTGTGTGTATGTTATGTGGTGTAGTATGTGGTAGTCGGTATGTATGTAGGGGGTACGTGGTGTGTATGTATGGTGGTGGGTGTATGTTGGGTGTGAGGTAGTACTGGGGTTTGTAGTGGTGTATGTAGTGGAGGTGTTAGGGTGTGGTGTATGTATGGGGAGTAGTGGTTGTATGTAGGTAGGGGTAGCTGGGTAGGGTGTATGTATGGGGGTATGATGGGGTAGTGGTGTAGTATGGGTTAGTGGGAGTATGGATGTAAGTGGTTGTATGTATGGGGTAGTGGTGTATGTATGGGGTAGTGGTGTATGTATGGGTAGTGGTGTTGTATGTATGGGGTAGTGGTGTATGTTGAATGGGGTAGTGGGTGTTTATGTATGGGGTAGTGTGTGTATGTATGGGGTGGTGGTGTATGTATGTATGTATGGGGTAGTGGTGTATGTATGGGGTAGGTGAGTATGCTATGGTGTATGTATGTGGGTATGTCTGGTAGGTAGTAGTGGTGTATGCCCTACGGGGTAGGGTGTGATGTATGGGGTAGTGGTGTATGTATGGGGTAGTGGGGTAATGATGAGGTATGGTGGGTAGATGTGGGTTAGTGTATGTATGGGTAGTGGTGTATGGTTGTATGTTGGGTAGTGGTGTATGTACGGGGTAGTGGTGTATGTACGGGGTAGTGGTGTATGTATGGGGGAGTAGTGGTGTATGTATGTGGGTGGTAGTGGTGTATGTATGGGGGTATGGGTTAGTAGGGTAGTGGGTTGTATGTTGGGTCGTGGTGTATGTATGGGGTAGGTGGGTATGGGTGTGGTGTATGGGGTAGTGCGTGTATGGTATGTACTGGGGTAGGTGGTGTCTGTCTGTGGTTAGTGTGTAGTAGGGTGTGGGTGTGGTGTGTGTGGCGTGGTGTATGGGGTGGTAGTGGTGTATGGTATGTGGGTTGGTGTGGTTGTATGTTGTATGGGGTAGTGGTGTGTGTATGGGGTAGGGTGTATGTATGTATGGGGTAGTGGTTGTTTGTATTGTATGTCTGGGGTAGTGGTGTTAGTGGTTGATGTATGTATGGGGTTAGTGGTGATGTATGGGGGGTTTAGTGTGCTTGTATGTATGGGTGGTAGTGGTGAGTATGGGGTGAGTAGGTGTGTATGATGGGGTAGTGGTGTATGTATGGGTAGTTGGGGTTATGGGTGTGGGTAGTATGGGGTAGTGTGTTGTAGTATGGGTAGTGGTGTATGTATGGGGATGGTATGTGTGTGGGGTATGGCGGTAGTGGTGTTATGTATGGGGTAGTGGTGTATGTATGTATGGGGTAGTGGTGTATGTATGTAGGGGTATGTGGGGTTATGGTATGTAGATTAGGGAGGTAGTATGTATGGGTGTGGTTGTATGGGTATGGGAGTATGGGAGGGTGTATGTATGGGGTAGTGGTGTATGTATGGGGTAGTGGTGTATGATTGGGGTAGTGGTGTTAGTATGGGTGAGTGGGTATGTAGGTGGCTAGTAGTGGTGTATGAGGGGGTAGGTTGTGTATGTATGTATGGAGGGTAGTGGTGTAGTGTATGGGGTAGGGGTAGTAGCGTATGTATGGGGAGGGGTATGTTGGTGTGGATGGATGTAGGGTAGTGGGTGTTATGTAGGGGGGTGGGTGTATGTATGGGGGTTAGTGGTGTATGTAGTATGGGGTAGTGGTGATTGTATGTATGTATGGGGTAGTGGTGTAGATGGGGTGTTAGTGGTGTATGTATGTAGGGGTAGTGGGTATGTATGGGGGTTAGTGGTGTATGTATGGGGTAGTGGTGTATGTTGGGGTAGTGGTGTATGTATGGGGGTGGTGTATGTATGGGGGAGTGGTGTGTGTATGTATGGGGTTAGTGGTGTATGTATGGGGTAGTGGTGTATGTATGGGGTAGTGGTGTATGTATGGGTAGTGGTGTATGATGTATGGGGTAGTGGTGTATGTATGGGGTAGTGGTGTATGTATGATAGGGGTTAGGGGTAGTGGTGATGTATGTATGGGGTAGTGGGTATGGTATGTATTGGGTAGTGGTGTTATGTAATGGGGGTAGGTAGTGGTGTGTAGTGTTGGGGAGTGGTGTAATGTATGGGTAGTGGTTGTAGTGGGTATGTAGGGGTGTGGGTGTTGTATGGGGTAGTGGTGTATGTATGGGGGTAGTGGGGTATGTATGTGGGGTAGTGGTTTGTATGTATGGGTAGTGGTGTATGTATGGGTAGGTGATGTTGTGGGGTAGTGGTGTATGTATGGGGGGTAGTGGTGTATGTATGGGGTATTGGTGTATGTATGGGGTAGTGTGTGTGTGGGGTAGGGTGTATTGTATGTAGGGGGTGGGTAGTGGTGTGTATGGGGTAGTGTGTATGTATGGGGTAGGGTGTAGTTGGGGTATGTATATGTATGGGGTAGTGGTGTTGTATGTATGGGGTAGTGGTGGGTATGTATGGTGTAGTGGTGTATGTATTATGGGGTGGTAGTAGTGGTGTATGTATGGGGTAGTGGTGTATGTAGGGTAGTGTGTGTATGTATGGTGGTAGTGGGTATGGTATGTGGTAGTGTGATGTATGTATGGGGTTAGTGGTGATGTATGGGGTAGTGGTTGATGTATGGGGTGTGGGTGTATGTATGGGGTAGTGGTGTATGTATGGGTAGTGGTGTATGTATGTATGGGGGTAGTGGTGTATGTATGGGTAGTGGTGTATGTATGGGGTAGTGGTGTATGTATGGGGTAGTGGTGTATGTCTGTATGGGGTAGTGGTGTAGTAGTGGGGGTAGTGGGTGTGTGGGGTGTAGTGGGTTATGTATGTGGGGTAGTGGTTTATGTAGGGTATAGTGTGTATGTGTGGGTAGTTGGTGTATGTATGGGGTAGTGGTGTATGTATGGGGTAGTGGTGTATGGATGGGGTAGTGGTGTATGTATGTATGGTTGTGGATGATGGGGTAGTGGTGTAGTATGGGGGTATGGTAGTGGTGTATGTATGGGGTAGTGGTGTATGTATGGGGTAGTGGTGTATGTGTGGGGTAGTGGTGTTGTATGATGGGGTAGTGGTGTATGTATGGGGTAGTGGTGTATGTATGGGGTAGTGTGTAGGGTGTAGTATTTGGGGGTAGGGTTGTATGTATGGGGTAGGGTGAAGTGGTGTGTTGTCTGTAATGGGGTAAGTGGTGTATGATGTATGGGGTAGTGGTGTATGTATGTGGTAGTGGTGTATGGTAGTGTGTATTGGGTAGTGGATGTAGTAGGGGGTAGTGTGTATGTAGGGGGGTTAGTGTGTGTATGTGTGGGGTTTAGTGTGTTGTATGGGGTAGTGGTGTATGTATGGGGTAGTGGTATGTAGTGGTGGTTGTATGTAGGGTGTAGTGGTGTGTATGGGGTGGGTGTGTGTATGTATGGGGTAGTGGTGTATGTGTGGGGTAGGTTGTATGGGGTAGTGGTGTATGTATGGGGTAGTGGTGTATGTGTGGGGTAGTGGTGTATGTGTGGGGTAGTATGTATGGGGTAGTGGTGTATGTATGGGGTAGGGGATGTATGTTGTATGGGGTTAGTGGTGTATGTATGGGTTAGTGGTGTATGTATGGGGTAGTGGTGTATGTATGTATGGGGTAGTGGGGGGTAGTGGTGTATGTATGGGGTAGTGGTGTATGTATGGGGTGGTGGTGTATGTAGGTTGGGGTAGTGGGTATGTATGGGGGTAGTGGTGTGGGTATTAGTGGGTAGTGTTGTGTATGTATGCGGTATAGTGGGTAGTATGTATGGGGTGGTAGTGGGTAGTATGGGTAGTTGGGTGTATGTATGGGTAGTTGTGATGTGTGGGTAGTGGTGTGTGTATGGGGTAGTGGTGTATGTATGGGGTTAGTGGTGTATGTATGTAGGGTAGTGGTGTATGTATGGGGTAGTGGTGTATGTATGGGGTAGTGGTGTATGTATGGGGTTAGTGGGGTATGTAGTGGGTAGTGGTGTATGTGGTGGGGTATGGTGTATTGTGGGGTAGTTGTATGTATGGGGTATGGTGTATGTATGGGGTAGGGTTGTATGTATTGGTGGGGTATGGTGTAGGTATGGGTGGTTGATGTATGGGTTAGTGGTGGTATGTATGTAGGGGTAGTGGTGTTGTATGTGATGGGGGTAGTGGTGTATGTATGTGGGTGTTGTTGGTGTTGTATGTATGGGGTAGGGGTGTAGTATGGTATGGGGTAGTGGTTTTGTATTTTGGGGGTTTATTTTGGGGGGTAGTGGTGTATGTATGGGTAGTGGTGTATGTATGGGGTAGTGGTGTATGTATGGGGTAGTGGTGTATGTATGGGGTAGTGGTGTATGTATGGGGTAGTGGTGGTGTGTAGCGGGGTAGTGGTTGTGTTGGTAGTGGGGTAGTATGGTTGTGTGTAGGGGTAGTGGGTGTATGTAGTATGGGGTTAGTGTGTGTGTGTACGGGGTGGGTAGTGTATGTGGTAGTGTATGTATGTATGTATGGGGTGGTAGTGGTTGTAGTAGGGGTGGGTAGTGGTGTATGTATGGGGTGGTGGTGTTGATGTCGGGGTGGTAGTGGTGTATGTATGGGGTGTAGTGGTGTTGTATGTAGGGGTGGTAGTGGGGTATGTATGGGGTGTGTGTGGTGTATGTATGGGTAGGGGTGGTGTATGTAGGTGTAGTGGTGTAGTATGGGGTGTATGTGTATGGGTGTATGATGGTGGTATGTATGTAGGGTGTATGGTGGGGTAGTGGTTGTTGTATGGGCGTAGTGGTGTATGTATGGGGGTAGTGGTGGTATGTAGGTATGGGTTGTGGTCGTGAGTGTTATGTATGTATGTGGGTAGTGGTGTAGGTATGTAGTGGGTAGGTGGGTTGTAGGGGTGTATGTAGTGGGTAGGGTTGTATGGGTGTAGTGGGTTGTATGTGATGTGGGTTGTATTGTATGGGGTAGTGGTGTAGTGGGTGTAGTGTATGTATGGGGTAGTGGTTGTATGTATGGGGTAGTTGGTAGGTAGTAGGGGGTAGTGTGTATGTATGTATGGGGTAGTGGTTGTATGTATGGGGTGAGGGGGTATGGTATGTATGTATGGGGTAGTGGTGATGTATGGGGTAAGTGGTGTATGATAGTGGGGTTAGTGGATGTATGGGGTAGTGGGGTAGTAGGGGGTAGTGGTGTATGTATGTGGGGTAGTGGTGTATGTATGGGGTAGTGGTGTATGTATGTGGTATGGGGTAGGTGTATGTATGGGGTAGTGGTGTTGTATTGTATGGGGTAGGTATAGTGGGTATGTATGGGGTAGTGGTGTATGTATGGGGGTAGTGGTTGTTATGAGAGGTATGGGGGTGGTGTAGTATGTATGGGGTAGTGGTTGTATGTATGGGGGTAGTGGTGTATGTATTGGGGTTAGTGGTGTGTATGGGGTAGTGTGTAGTGGGGTATGGGGTAGTGGTGTATGTATGGATGGGGTAGTGGTGTATGTATGGGGTAGTGGTGTAGTATGGGGTAGTGGTGTATGTAGGGGGTAGTGGTGTATTTATGGGGTAGTGGTGTATGTATGTATGGGGTAGTGGTGTATGTATGGGGTAAGTGGTGTATGTAGGTATGGGGTAGTGGTGTATGTATGGTAGGTAGTGGGTATGTATGGGGTAGTGGTGTATGTATGGGGTAGTGGGTATGATTGTAGGGGGTAGGTAGTGGTGTATGTATGGGGTAGTGGTGTGTGTGTATGTATGTAGTAGGTGGTAGTGGTGGTATGTATGTATGGGGTTAGTGGTGTATGTATGGGGTAGTGGTGTAGGATGGGGTAGTGGGATGAGGGGTAGTGGGTATGTATGGGGTAGTGGTGTATGTATGGGGTAGTGGTGTATGTATGGGGGTAGTGGTGTATGTATGGGGTAGTGGTTATTGTATGTATGGGGTAGGGTGTGGGGTTAGGGTGTATGTATGTATGGGGTAGTGGTGTATGTATGGGGTAGTGGTGTAGTATGGGGTAGTGGTGTATGTATGGGGTAGTGGTGTATGTATGTATAGGGTAGTGGTGTATGTGTATGGGGTAGTGGGTGTATGTATGTATGGGGTAGTGGTGTATGTATGTAGGGGGTAGTGGTGTATGTATGGGGTAGTGGTGTATGTATGTATGGGTAGTGGTGTATGTATGGGGGTAGTGTGTATGTATGGGTAGGGGGATGTATGGGTAAGGGTGTATGGTTATGGGGTTAGGGTAGTGGTGTATGAGATGTATGGGGTAGTGGTGTATGTATGGGGTTAGTGGTTGTATGTATGTATGGGGGTAGTGGTGTTAGTATGTATGGGGTAGTGGGTATGTAGTGGTAGTGGTGTATGATGGGGGTTGGTAGTGGTGTATGTATGGGTAGTGGTGTTGTAGTTGGGGTAGTGGGTTGGGTAGGTGTATGTATGGGGTAGTGGTTATGTATGGGGTAGTGGTGTATTGGATTGATGGGGTAGTGGTGTATGTATGTATGGGGTAGTAGTTGGATGTATGTAGGGGGTAGTGGTTGTATGTATGGGGTGTGTGTGTAGTTGGGGGTAGTGGTTGTATGTATGGGGTAGTGGGTTGTATGTTATGGGGTAGGGGGTGTATGGGGTAGTGGTGTATGTATGTATGGGGTAGGGGTGATGTATGGGGTAGTGGTGTTGGTGTATGGTATGGGGTAAGGTGGTTGTATGTATGTATGGGGTAGTGGTGTATGTATGGGTGATGTTGTGTATGTATGGGGGTAGTGGTGTATGTAAGTATGTGGGTAGTGGTGTTTGTATGTATGGGGTTAGGGTGTATGGGTATGTATGGGGTGGTGAGTGGTGTATGTATGTGGGTAGTGGGTAGGTATGTAGTGGGTAGTGGGTATGTATGTATGGGGTAGTGGTGATGTATGGGGTAGGTGGTGGATGTATGGGGGTAGTGGTTATGTATGGGGTGTAGTTGGGTGTTGTATGTATGGGGTAGTTAGTGGATGTAGTGGTGTATGTATGGGGTAGTGTGTGTATGTATGGGGTAGTGGTTGGTATGTATGGGGTTGGTAGTTGGTGTAGTATGGGGTAGGTGTAGTGAGTGGGTATGTTGTGGGGTAGTGTGTAGGTGATGGGGTAGTGGTTGTAGTGTGGGGTAAGTGGTGTATTAGGGGTAGTGTTTATGTATGGGGTAGTGGTGTATTTGGGGGGTAGTGGGATGTATGGGGTTAGTGTGTATGTATGGGGTAGTGTGTAGTGATATGGGGGTAGTGGTGTATGTAGTATGGGGTAGTGGTGTATGTATGTATGGGGTAGTGGTGTATGTATTGGGTAGTGGTGTATGTATTGGGTAGTGGTGTATGTATGGGGTAGTGGTTGTAGGTATGGGGTAGTGGTGTAGTGGTGTATGTGTGGGGGGTAGTGGTGTATGTATGGGGTAGTGGTGTATGTATTGGGTAGTGGTGTATGTATGGGGTAGTGGTGTAGATGGGGTGTGGGTATGATGTATGGGTTAGTGGGTGTATGTATGGGGTAGGGTGTTGTTGTATGGGGATGTGGTGTATGTGGGTAGTGGGTTGATGTATGGGTATGTGGTGTATGTATGGGGTAGTGGTAGTGGTGTATGTATGTGAGGGGTGTGGTGTATGATGTTGGGGTAGTGAGTTGGTATGGTATGTATGGGGTAGTGGTGTATGTATGGGGTAGTGGTGTATGTATGTATGGGGGGTAGTGGTGTATGTATGGGGTGTGGTTGTATGTAGTGGGTAGTGGGGTAGTGGTTGAGTATGTATGGGGTAGTGGTGTGTATGGTATGGTGTGTATGTGGTGTGATGTTGTATGGGGTAGTGGTGTATGTATGGGGTAGTGGTGTATGTATGGGTAGTGGGTGTATGGGTATGGGGTATGGTGGTGTGTATGTATGGAGTAGTGTGTATGTGTGGGGTAGTGGTGTATGTATGGGTAGTGGTGTATGTGTGGGGTAGTGGTGTATGTGTGGGGTTAGTGGTGTATGTATGGGTAGTGTGTATGTATGGGGTAGTGGTGTATGTATGTGTGGGGTAGTGGTGTGTGTATGTATGGGGTAGTGGTGGTTGTATGTGGGTAGTGGGTATGTATGTATGGGGGTAGTGGTGTATGTATGTATGGGGTAGTGGTGTATGTATGGGGTAGTGGTGTATGTATGTATGGGGTTAGTGGTGTATGTATGGGGTAGGGGTGTATGTATGGGGTAGTGGGTGTGGTATGTATGGGGTAGTGGTGTATGTATGGGGTAGTGGTGTATGTATGGGGTGTATGTGGTTGTGTGTATGTAGTGGGGTAGGGTAGTGGTTGTGTATGGGGTAGTGGTGTATGTATGGGGTAGTGGGTATGTGTATGGGGTAGTGGGTATGTATGGGGTAGTGGTGTATGTATGGGGTAGGTGGTTGTGGATGTATTGGGGTAGTGGGTGTATGGGTAGGGGGGTGTGGTGTATGTGTGGGGTGGTAGTGGTGTATGTTGGGTAGTGGTGATGTATGGGGTAGTGGTGTATGTAGTGGTAGTAGTGGTGTATGTATTGTGTGGTAGTGGTGTATGATGGGGTAGTGGGTGTAGGATGGGTGTATGTGGGTGTATGTATGTATGGGGTTAGTGAGTTGTATGTATGGGGGTGTTGTGGTGATGTATGGGGTAGTGGTGTATGTATGTATGGGGTAGTGGTGTATAATGTTGGTAGGTGGTAGGGTGTTTGTATGTATGGGGGTAGTGGGTGTATGCTAGGGGTAGTGAGTGTATGTAGTGGTGTTGGTGTTGTTATGGGGTATAGTGGGTGTATGTATGGGGTAGTGGTTGTAGTGTAGGGGTAGTGGTGTTGTAGGGGTAGGGGGGTAGTGGTGTGTTGAGTAGGGGTAGTGGTGTATGTATGGGTAGTGGTGTGTTGTAGGGGGGTAGTGGTTGGGTGTAGGGGGTAGTGGTGTATGTAGGGGGTAGTGGTGTATGTATGGGTAGTGGTGTATGTATCGGGGTAGGTGGTTAGTGGTGTATGTATGGGGGTAGTGGTGTATGTATGGGGTAGTGTTGGTGTTGTATGGGGTAGTGGTGTATGTATGGGGGTAGTGGGGTATGTAGGGGTAGTGTTGTAATGTAGGGGTAGTGGGTTGTATGGTAGGGTGTATGTATTGGGTAGTGGTGTATGTATGGGTAGTGGTGTATGTATGGGGTAGTGGTGTATGTGTGGGGTAGTGGTGTATGTGTGGGGTAGTGGTGTATGTGTGGGGTAGTGGTGTATGTGTGGTAGAATGTGTATGTGTGGGTAGTGTTGATGTATGGGGTAGTTGGTGGGTATGTGATGTATGGGGTAGTGGTGTATGTAGTGGGTAGTAGTGGTAGTGTATGTTATGGGTAGTGGTGTATGTATTTGGGTAGTGGTGATGTATGGGGTAGTGGTGTATGTATGGGGTAGTGGTGATGTTGTATGTATGGGGTAGTGGTGTATGTATGGGGTAGTGGTGTATGTATGGGGTAGGGGTGTATGTTATGGGGTAGTGGTGTATGTATGTATGGGGTAGTGGGTTGTATGTATGGGGTAGTGGTGTATGTATGGGTAGTTGGTGTGTATGTGATGGGGTAGTGGTGTATGTATGTATGGGGTAGTGGTGTATGTATGTATGGGGTAGTGGTGTATGTAGTGGTGGTTAGTGGTGTATGTATGGGGTAGTGGTGTGGAGTGGTATGGGGTAGTGGTGTATGTGTGGGGTAGTGGTGTATGTATTGGGGGTAGTGGTGTATGTATGGGGTAGGTGGTAGTGGTGTAGTTATGGGGTAGTGTGTGTATGTATGGGGGTAGTGGTGTATGTATGGGTAGTGGTTGTGTATGTATGTATGGGGTAGTGGTGTATGTATGTATGGGGTAGTGGTGTATGTTGGGTAGTGGGTGTATTTAGTGGTGTATGTATGTAGTGGGTAGTGGTGTATGTATGGGGGTAGTGGTGTATTATGGGGGTAGTGGTGTATGTATGGGGTGTGGTGATGTATGGGGTTTGGTGTAGGTAGTGGTGTAGGGTATGTATGGCGGTATGTGTGGTAGTGGGTGTATGTATGTATGGGGTAGTGGTTGTTGGGGTAGTATGTATGGGGTAGGTGGTTGTAGTATGTATGGGTGTTGTGGTGTATGTATGTGATGGGTAGTGGTGAGTATGGTAGTGGTGTATGTATGGGGTAGGTGGTGTATGTATGGGGTAGTGGTATGTATGTATGGGGTAGTGTGTGTATGTATGGGGTATAGGGGTGGTTGTATGTATGTATGGGGTAGTGGGGTATGTATGGGGGTGAGTGGTGTATGTATGGGGTATAGTGGTGTGTATGTATGGTGGTATGTGGTGTATGTATGGGGTAGTGGTGATGTATGGCGTAGTGGGTGGTAGTATGGGGTAGTGGTGTATGTATGGGGTAGTGGTGTATGTATGTGGGGTAGTGGTGGTATGTATGGGGTAGTGGTGTATGTATGTATGGGGTGTAGTGTGATGTATGGGGTAGTGGTGTATGTATGGGGTAGTGGTGTATGTATGGGGTAGTGGTGTATGTATGGGGTAGTGGTGTATGTATGGGGTAGTGGTGTATTGTATGGCGGTAGTGGTGTATGTATGGGGGTAGTGGTGTATGTATGGGGTAGTGGTGTATGTATGTATGGGGGTAGTGGTGTGGATGTATGGGGTAGGTGTGGTGTATGTATGTTGGGGTAGTGGTGTCGGTATGTATGGGTGTAGTGTGGTGTATGTTGTATGGGGGTAGTGGTGTGTGATGGGTTTGTATGTATGGGGTGTAAGTATCTAACAAGTACATGCTGAAACTCGGTGTGGTACTCTCTAGATGATTCAAAGACGGGTAGCATTAAGGCATAAAAAACCATGAAGCCTTACGTAGATTAGCCGTTTTCAGAGGCTAAGGTATATTCCTAATGCGGTAAGGTTTCCAGCCATTCCAAAGCTGCTGTGGGGGACTCAAAGAAATAGGTGCGGTTGTTGGGGGCCACACGGAGCCTAGCTGGGTAAAACATGGAGTAGTTCATTCCGGCTGACTTTAGCCTACGCTTTACCTCCAGATATGTCGCCCGTCTTTGTTGTAGTTCGATGGAAAAAAATCAGGGAGGGAGGGAAGGATGAGGCGAGAAGAGGAAGGAGGGGGGGGATAAAATGGGAAATACTGGACCCCCCAGTCTCAGCTCTTCTTTACTCCTGGCAAAACGAAGTATGTGGTTCCTATCCCTGCAGTTAAGCAGGGGGCGATCATCGGCCTTGGTCTTGTGCCTGGCAGGGGGGCCCTTGTGGTTCTCTGTGCGCCGTATGCGACGTATGGGGCACTTGAGCATGTAGGTCGAGGATTGGTGTTTCAAGGGCAGGGATTCTTCTGGGGGTTTATCCGGAACCAGTTGGGATGAGTTTAGTAATATTGCGCTTAAGCGAACAGTTCGTTCAGGATAGTGGGGATTGTGCGGAGCTCCCTAAAAACACGTCCGTCGTGTGGCCCCCATACTTGCTCCAGCCACCAGTGAACCTTAATCATAGTATTAAGTTTTGTAAAACCTGACCTCATTCCTAGTTTAATGTTGCAAACTGACCTATCATAGCAATTAATGTTGCAACATGACCTCATTCATAGTATTAATGTTTGTGCAACTGACCTAATTCATAGTATTAATGTTGCAAACATGACCTCATTCATAGTTATTAATGTTAGACAAAACATGACCTCATTCTATATAGCATATTCATGATTCTGTGCAACCGGACCTCATTCATAGTATTAAGTGGAATGCATCTGAACTCATTCATAGTATTGTAATGTTGCAAACATCTGTAAATGTTGCAACGCCCTCATAGTATTAATGTCGCAACATGACCTCATTCATAGTATTAATGTTGCAACCTGACCTCATTCATAGTATTAATGTTGCAACCTGCTGCTATTTTCCTAGGCCATTAAAAGAAATGGAGCCTGAGTAAGACTTGGTATAGGATTAGTTTAGCTATGGCGTTGTTAAAGGTCTATGGCTGTGATGCCCAACTTGTCATATCAATGGACACGGTACTAAAAAAAGAATTTATAACAAAATTCAAATTTGGAGCAAATTACCACTCGGGGTAACAGGGAGAGTAAACCTCGTTAAAATGATACTCCTTCCCAAGATACTATCAGGGTTATTCAATAACAGTTCTTATCGTTTAAAATGGTGCTAATTTTACCCCAGCCAATCAGAAAGCTAACATCTGATTGGTTGGGGCAAAATTAGCACCATTTTAAACGATAAGAACCTTCATTGAATGACCCTGTATATGTATTATGGCACTGCCCTATATACATCCCGCTAAAACATTTCAAAACCCCAGACTCACTCCTAAAACCCTTTGTGTGGGGCTCATCCAGAAGTAAAGGTAAACTGGTCCACTTTGCAGCGCCCTAGCGAACTGGGAGGCTTGGCTGTCCCAGCCTTCAATGTATACTACCTTCCTTCACACATATCTCACCTCTTCCATTGGCACCGAACGGAATCCCAGAGATCCCTGGAAATGCTAAATATCCCAAATGCCCCGGACTGCCCAGACCTTATATACTTGCTATCTCGAGATGAACGAGGCGCACCATCACCCACATCAAATCACCCCATGTTGAGACAAGCCCTTAAAGTCTGGGACATAACCCTGAAACACATGAGAAGAGCTCTGATACAAGCCCAAACCCCAATCTGGTTCTACACACTCCCATCAGCAACACACTGGTTTAGATACGGAATCCAACAACTTTCACACCTCATTGACAACTCATCCCTTATAACATTCGACCAACTTTAACAAGAACACGACCTCCCCAATAAAATGTACTTCAGATACTTGCAAATCAGACACGCCCTCCTTACCCAATTCCGTAACCTCCCCTGGAATTCCCTAACAACCCATCCCGGCCGTTCTGCGGGGATACACCTCAACTAACCTGATCTCCCGCATATACAATTCCCTCCTTCTCCCAGAAGCAAGAAAAGCCTTGCAGGTCAAAAAACTATTATAGTGGGAGGGAGGTATTGGTCAGCTAGATAGGTCATGGGGAAGAATGGGACAAAGCTCTAGAATCATGTGAAAGAGCCTCGCCAAAGGCGACAGACTCACCCAAATATACATAATAAATAGAGCATACCTGACCCCACTGGGCATCAGCGCATGGCCAAATACAGGCCAAATAAAAGCCCCCTCTGCTCGAAATATCAGTCCTCTGTGGGCACGTTCTGTCATCTTTTACGGTCCTGCCCGCAAATCCAAGGATACTGGAAACAGATCATCCAGTTTCTACACAACCACATGGATTCCCCCATAGGCCTGGACCCCAAAATATTCATATTAGGGATCCTTAATCACCTTCCCATCGATAAATATCACAAGGTACCTGGATACAATCAGCCATACCCCAGATCAACTTATGGAAAATGGCGATGAATACAGCCCTACCATACAAAAAACTAATATACAACCACAGAGGAACAAATATATAAAGATCTGGGGAAGACGGGAGGAATCAGATCAAAGTTGCAATGACTGAATATCCCCCCACGTGAATGTAACTAACCCCCCACAGCCTACGAACCAATACGCACATTCTTCCTGTTGAAAAGCAAATTAATACCTCTACGGACCCCCTTCATATATATATTTGTGACAATGTTCCCTCTAACCTCAAATTGGCTGTGTGCGCAGAAAGCTATAATAAATTACGTTTTGTGCGCTCAATACCGCAGCACTTACATTCCAGGAGATTTTTGTGTGCTCACCACTTTAATCTGTGGGTGCACGCCAGCAGAATTGTGTGCGTGCACAAGC
>JAACNH010000432.1:0-38061 GCA_019447015.1 Hymenochirus boettgeri | reverse complement strand
TACGGGTGCTCACTGGATTATTTTTACGTGTGCAGCAGGGCTGGATTATTGTTATGGGTGCAGGAATGGGATTATTGTTATGGGTGCAGGAATGGGATTATTGTATGGGGCAAGAATGGATATTGTTATGGGTAGTCCGGATGGTTATTGTTATGGGTGGCAGGTCTGGGATATTGTTATGGGGCAGGAATGGGATTATTGTTATGGGTGCAGGAATGGGATTATTGGTATTAGTGCAGGACTGGGGTTATTGTTATGGGGGGCAGAAATGGGATTATTGTTAGGGGGGCAGGAATGGGATTATTTGTTATGGGTGCAGGAATGGGATTATTGTTATGGGTGCAGGAATGGGATTATTGTTATGGGTGCAGGAATGGGATTATTGTTATGGGTGCAGGAAGGGGATTATTGTTATGGGTGCAGGATGGGTTAATTTTTATGGTGCATGGCGGGATTATTGTTATGGGGGCAGGAATGGGATTAATTGTTATGGGTGCAGGACTGGGATTATTGGTATGGGTGCAGGACTGGGATTATTTGTTATGGGGACGGAATTGGGGATATTTGTTATGGGGGCAGGAATGGGAATTTATTGTTATGGTTGCAGGAATGGGATTATTGTTATGGTGCAGGGCTGGGATTATTGTTTGGTGCAGGAATTGGATTCTTTTTATGGGGGCAGGAATGGGATTATTGTTATGGGTGCAGGAATGGGATTATTGTTATGGTGCAAAGGAAGGGGATTAATGTTATGGGTCAGTAATGGGATTATTTGTTTTTTATGGGTGCAGTGCTGGGATATTGTTATGGGGCAGAATGGGATTATTGTTTATGGTTGCAGGAATGGGATTATGGTAGGGGTGCAGGACCCTGGATTATTGTTATGGGGCAGGAATGGGGATTTATTGTTTTGGGCAGTATGTGATTTATTGTTAGGGTTGCAGGAATGGGATTATTGTTATGGGTGCAGGAATGGGATTATGTTATGGGTGCAGGATGGGATTATTGTTATGTGTGCAGGGCTTGGGATTTATGTTATGGGTGCAGGGCTGGGATTATATTGTTATGGGTGCAGGAATGGGCTTATTGTATGAGGTTTGCAGGGGCTGGGATTATTGTTTTATGTGGTGCAGGCTTGGGGATTATTGGTAGGGTGGCAGAAAGGGATTATTGTTATGGGTGCAGGAATGGGATATTGTTATGGGTGCAGGGAATGGGATTATTGTTATGGGGGCAGAAATGGGATTATTTTTCTTGGTGCAGGAATGGGGTTCTTGTTATGGGTGCAGGGCTGGGATTATTGTTATGGGGGCAGAAATGGGATTATTGTTATGGGTGCAGGAATGGGATTATTGGTTATGGGGGCAGGAATGGGATTATTGTTATGGGTGCAGGGCTGGGATTATTGTTATGATGGTTGCAGGAAATGGGGATTATTGTTGCTGGGTGCAGTCATGTGATTAATTTGTTTCTGGGGGCAGGAATGGATTATTGTTATGGGGTGACAGGAATGGGATTTTGTTTGGTTGCAGGAAATGGGATTATTGTTATGGGTCAGGAATTGATTAAATGTTTATGGGTCAGAGTGGATCATGTTATGGGTTGCCTGAATTGATTATTGTTTATTGGTGCAGGGCTGGGATTATTGTTATGGGGCAGAATGGGAATTTTGTTTATGGGTGCAGGAATGGGATTATTGGTATGGTGCCGGACTGGGTTAATGGTTATGGTGCATAATGGGATTATTGTTATGGGTGCAGGAATGGGATTATTGTTATTTGGTGGCAGGCATGGGATTATGTTATGGTGCAGGGCTGTTTATTGTTATGGGTGCAGGAATGGATTATTGTTATGGGTGCAGGGCTGGGATTATTGTTATGGGTGCGGGATCGGATTATTGTTATGGTGCAGGAATGGGATTATTGTTATGGGTGCAGGAATGGGATTATTGTTATGGGTGCAGGGCTGGGATTAATTGTGAAGTGTGCAGGAATGGGATTATTATTATGGGTGCAGGGCTGGGATTATTGTTATAAGTCAGGACTGGGGATATGTTTATGGGTGCAGGAACTGGGATTATTGTTATTGTTCAGGAATGGGAATTATTGTTATGGGTGAGGGCTGGTATTATTGTTATGGGGGCAGGAATGGGATTTGTTATGGGGGCAGGAATGGGATTATTGTTATGGGTGCAGGGCTGGGATTATTGTTATGGGTGCAGGAATTGATTATTGTTATGGTCGGAATGGGATTATTGTTTATTTGGGCAGGAATGGGATTATTGTTATGGGTGCGGGAATGGGATTATTGTTATCGATGCGGGAATGGATTATTGTTAAGGATGCGGGAATGGGATTATGGTTATGGGGGCCGGAATGGGATTATTGTTATGGGTGCGGGAATGGGATTATTGTTATAGATGCTGGAATGGGATTATTGTTATGGGTGCAAGGATTGGGATTATTATTATTATGCATGACTGTAATTGGCCCTGCCAGTTGGGTGGAGGTAGGTAATGACCTTCTTTATAAGGTGAACCAATTACAGTGACTGTTGATAGGAAGGGAGAGGTTTGTCCTGTTGAACCAGAGGAGGAATTTCCTGCCGTTCATTCTCTGTGTCACCTGGTCCATTCTGTATCTGATTTACATTGGATTGGAAGGTCTGTGTGTAAATACCAAGGAGAGAGTCGTATGGAGAGTAGTTATGTAGCTTGTACCTACATATTACCTATTATCAACTACCTGGTGCCTATTATCTATTACCAGTTGTAACAAATCCCAAGGCCAAGATATTTACTAGGTAGGATTGGGTGAGTAGCTGGAAACTGGAGGTGACAGGGCACAGGAGCAGGCAGAGGCACAGGAGCAGGCAAGGCACAGGAGCAGGCAGAGGCACAGGAGCAGGCAGAGGCACAGGAGCAGGCAGAGGCACAGGAGCAGGCAGAGGCACAGGAGCAGGCAGAGGCACAGGAGCAGGCCGAGGCACAGGAGTAGGCAGAGGTAGTAACTGATATTGGATGCTGCAGCTTAACAATAATCCCAGCCCTGCACCCATAACAATAATCCCATCCCTTCTGATCCCCCGCTGGAAGTCCCACCTCCCTATTCGTTAATGGCTCCCAGTCATTGGTTCTGATGTCACACTCACGGCCATGACTGAGAGTCATTAACCAGAAGAGAAGGAGTATGTGGCGAGGGATCAGCTGTTTGTCAGTACCTGTATCTCAGTGCGGGGTTTCAGGGGGGTAATCTATGTAAAAATGTAACTTTTGTTCTGGGTGAATTTACCCTTTAAGATACCTGATTGTCAATCATGCAGCAGGTGAATTCTGGGACAATCCCTCTAGAATGCAGAATCTCCATTGCAGCTTGTCAGTAATCCAGCCAGGTCAGGGAGCGGGAAGGTCACTGATATAAACACTGAAACCATTTACAGTGTAATAATGAGTATTATTATTATTGTTGTTACTATTACTACTATTATTATAATTATTACTATTATTATTACTATTATTATTATTACTATTGTTATTACCCCAACCTGATATGAATACACACACACCAACTGACCTACCTTTAATGCATGTGACATATTTAAAGGGTAAGTAAAAAACAACAATGTCCTCATCATTGACATTATTGAGTTTTAAAATCTGCAACACAAATACACAAATTCCCTTCCAAAATACAGTCGTTCAAGCCAAATTCAAAGTTTATACTTAAACTTTCCGTTTCTAGTTATAACTATTATTATTATTATCATTATTACTATTATTACTAATAGTAATATTATTATTACTACTATTATCATCATAATTATTATTACTATTATTATTATTATTGCTGCTATTATTATTGCTGCTATTATTATTATTATTATTATTATTATTATTATATTATTATTATTATAGTATTATTTATATTATTATATATAATTTATTCACTACTATTATCATCATAAGTATTTTAACTATTATTATTATTACTATTATTCTCTATTATTTTATTATTATTATTATTATTGACTATATTATTTTACTTTTCACTATTATAATATTCATTTTGCTGAAAAAGACAATCCCCTGTTCTTTTCAGTTTTCTTCTTCTTCGTTACCTTTTCTTCTCCGCTTTTGTTGGACCCTGTATCCCTTCCCACAATTTTTTAGCCTAGAGACATGAAATATGGTACAGACGTGACGGGGCATTAGAGAGAGTGTGCGTATCTTTCTAGCTAGGAATCCGCAGAAGCGTTATGGCGTTTATCGCAGGCGACATTTTCCGTACATTTTTTCCCATAGACTATAATGGTACAATCCTCAAATGTGGAATTTCAAACAGTTTGTTTTTTCATGGTCAAAATACAAATGGCTCCACACGACCCAGGTACAAGCCCCCCTACTGACCGTACCTTTTCCATTCCCATGGAAAGAACCCATATTTAAAGGGTAACTAAGATCAAAAAAACTAATTTTACTTTATTCTCAATAACGATCGCTTTATATGGTTATAAACACAAAAAGAACATACCACCCGTCAACCAGAACCCAGTACACACACCACTTAATCTACTTAAAAATCTATTATTACTGTGGCACAGCCATATTTAAAGGTAGCCTAAAGTAGAAAAAAATAATTAGATTTTCTGCAATAAAGATAGTTTTTAATGGTTGTACAACACAAAAAGCCTAACCCCCTCAACCTGACCATGTACACACCACCTACTGACGCTATATCCATTCCATGGAGAGCCTATTTAAAGGGTAACAAAGTAAAATAAAAATAATTTGATTTATCCTACAATAAAAGATCGTTTTTATGGTTGTAACACAAACAGACATACCCACCCCCTCAAACCAGACCCAGGTACCCACACCACCTACTGATCTACTTCTCCATTCAGTGGCAGCCATATTTAAAGGGTAACTAAGTAAAAAAAAATAATTAGATTTATCCTCATAAGTAGTTTTATGGTTATAAACCCAAAAAAGACTACCCCCTCAACCAGACCCAGGTACCCACACACCTACTATCTCTTATCCATTACTTTGGGCATCCATATTTTAAGGGTACTAAAGTAAAAAAAATAATTTAGATTTATCCTCAAATAAAAGATAGGTTTGATGGTTATAAACCCAAAAAAGACATACCCCCTCAACCAGACCCAGGTACACCACCACTGATCCTACTTACCATGTACTGTGGCACCATACTAAGGGTACTTACAGTCAAAAAACCATAATTTAGATTTATTCCTCAAATAAAAGGTAGTTTTATGGTTATAAACACAAAAAAGACTACCCCCTCAACCAGACCCAGGTAACACACCTCTGATCTAACTTATCCCTTACAGTGGCAGCCATACCTTCAAGGGTAACTAAGTAAAACAACTATTTTATATTTTATCCTCAATAAAAGTTAGTTTTATGTTATAACACAAAAAGCATACACCCCCTCAACCAGACCCAGGTACACACACTACTGATCTACTTATCCATTACATGGCAGCCCATATTTAAAGGTAACTAAAGTAAAAAAAAATAATTAGATTTATTCGCAATAAAAAGAATCGTTTTTATGGTTGTAAAACAAAAAGACATACCCCCCCTCAACCAGACCCAGTTACCACACACTACTGATCTACTTAATCCATTACTGTGCAGCCATACTTAAAGGGTAACTAAAGTAAAAAAAATAATTTAGATTTATTCTCAATAAAAGTTAGTTTTATGGTTTATAAACACAAAAACGACTAACCCCTCAACCCAGACCCAGTACACACACCACTGACTCTATCCATTACAGTGGCATCAGCCATATTTCAGGGTAACTAAAGAAGTAAAAAAAAATAATTTAGATTTATTCTCAATAAAGATAGTTTTATGGTTTGTAAACACAAAAAAGACATAACCCCCTCAACCAGACCCGGTACACAACACCTACTGATCTACTTATCCATTACGTTGGCCAGCCATACTTAAAGGGTAACTAAAGTAAAAAAAAAAAAATTTAGATTTACTCAATAAAAGATGTTTTAATGGTTGTAAACACAAAAAGCCATACATACCCCTCCAACCAGACCCAGGCAACACCCCCTACTGATCTACTTAGCCATTACTGTGGCAGCTGGTCAGCCATACTTAAAGGTAACTAAAGTAAAAAAACTACTTTAGATTATCCTCAATAAAATAGTTTTTATGTTGTAACACAAAAAAGACATACCCCTCACCCCTCACCGACCGGTACACACACCTACTGAACTACTTCTCCATTCGGTTGGAAGCCATACTTTTAACGGGTAACTAAAAGTCAAAAAGAATCTTTGATCAATCATCAAAAAACTTTGTTTTTTTAAAACCCCCACTTGATACAGGTAGACACATCTACTGACCTAATACCCCTCCATTACTGTTGCTGCATAACTTAAAGGGTAACTAAAGTCAAAAAAAACGAATTTTGACCAATCATCCAAACAGTGTGTTTGTTTTAACTCTCCAACCCGACACGGGGTACACCCCTCTCCTATCTACTTATCCATTACTGTGGCAGCCATACTTAAAGGGTAACTAAAGTCCAAAAAACTAATTTGACCAATCAATCAAAGTTAGTATTACCCCAACCTGATATGAAACAACCACACCAACTGAACCTACCTTAATGCATGTGACTATTTTAAGGGTACAGTAAAAAACAAAACAATGTCCTCGATCATTGACAGATTGAGTTTAAAATCTGGCAACACAAATACACAATTCCCTTCCAAAATACAGTCCGTTCAAGCCAAATTCAACGTTTATACTTAAACTTTCCGTTTCTTTATAACTATTATTCTATTATTATCATATATTACTATTATACTAATAGTAATATTATTATTACGACTATTAATCATCATAATTATTATTACTATTATATTATATTGCTGCCTATTATTTATTGGCTGCTATTTTATTATATTATTATTATTATTATTATTACTATTATTATCATTACTATTATTATTATTATTACTATTATAATTATTAGTATTAGTTATTATTATCACTACTATTATTTATCATTATTACTCTTTATTATTAACGATTACTATTACTTATTATTATTAATTATTATTATTATTATTACTTTTACTTATTATAATTATTCATTTGGCTTGAAAAAGCAATCCCTGTCTTTTCTATTTTCGGTCTTTCTTCTTCTTCTTCCGTTTTTCTTCTTCCGCTTTTTGGACATTATCTCCTCCACAGTTTTTTTAGCCAGAGACATGAAGTGCTTCGGTACATCGACGTGCGGGGCATATAGGAGGTAAGTGTGCCTATCTTCTAGCTAAGGAATCCGCAAAGCGTTATCGGCGTTATCGGCGAATTTCCGGACATTTTTTCTTTTCCCATAGCATAATGGAACAATCCTCAAAGTGGATATTTCCCAAACAGTTTTATTTTTTTCATGGTCATAAATACAAATGGGCCCACAACAGACCCCAGGTACACACACCTACTGACACTCCTTTCCATTCCCATGGAAGCCATATTGTAAAGGGTAACTAAGTCCAAAAAACTATTTTTAATTTATTCTCAATACAAAGATAGCTTTGATGGGTTAAACACAAAAAAGACTAACCCCTCAAACCAGAACCCCCAGGTAACACCACCCTTACTAATCCTACTTATCCTATTTACTGGTGGCAAGCCCCTATTTAAAGGGTACTAAAGTAAAAAAAAATAATAATCGAATTTTTCTCAATAAAAGGATAGTTTTAATGGGTGGTGTAACAAACCAAAAAGACATACCCCCCAAAACCCTCACCAGACCACATGTTACACACAACCTACTAATCTAACTATGCCATTTACTGTGGGCAGCCATATTTAAAGGGTAAACTAAAGTAAAAAAAAACAATTTTGACCAATCATCAAAAAAGTTAGTATTTTATCCCCCAACCTGATACACACACACCAACTGACCTACATTTAATGCATGTGACATATTTAAAGGGTAAGTAAAAAACAACAATGTTCTCTTCATTGACATTTTTAAAAGTTTTTAAAACTGCAGCACAGACACACAAATTCCCTTCCAAAATGCAGTCTTTCAAGCCAAATTATAAGTTTATACTTATATATATGTATATATATATATATATATATATATTATTATTATTATTATATTATTATTACTATTATATTATTATTACTATATTATTATTATCATTATTATTACTATTATTATTACTATTGTTATTATTACTATTACTACTACTACTACTATTATTATTATGATTATGATTATGATTATTATTATTATTATTACTATTATTATATTATTATTACTATTGTTATTATTCCTATTATTACTACTATTATTATTATTATTACTACTACTTTTATTTTTAGCATCTTCTATAGGGAATGTAAGGAGGTTATATAGAATGTGAGAAACCAGGGGTAGGATTCCAAAACTTTTAAAGAATTACTTCTCCTTTAATCTTAAAACAGTAACGGTTCGTACACACGTGTGATGGCGGGTCCTGACCCGTGATGTATGATGAGTACGAACGTACGTTTCGGCCGATAATCGGCCCATGTATGGACACTTCATTTATACTGGGCGTTCATACACATCCAGGGTTATTCAATATAAGTTCTTAACATTTAAAATGGTGCTAATTTTGCCCCAACCAATCAGATGTTAGCTTTCAAATGTTAAATAAGATCTGATTGGTTGGGGCAAAATTAGCACCATTTGTAACGATAAGAACTTTTATTGAATAACCCTATAGTGCATTACACATTTACAGTAGCTGTGCTCCCTCTAGTGGTGATAAGTAACAGACTAATTTACCTAAGGTGAGAGCAACTTTAATATGGGTTTTGGGTGGCTGTGGGGTTGGGGGTTAGGGAAGACCCCCACAAATTGATTTAATACCCCATTAAGTCAGGTACACATGTCTCAATTAATGTTTGTATACTCTTTATTATCATGTACAGCGCTGTGTCCCCAAGTGGCGCTATATAAATAAACATATACATACATACTGTATAATCTGTATTGTTATAATGTACAGCGCTGTGTCCCCAAGTGGCGCTATATAAATAAACATATACATACATACTGTATAATCTGTATTGTTTATACTGTAATCTGCTGTGTACCCAAGTGGGCGCTATATAAATAAACATATACATACATACTGTATATCTGTATGTTATAATTTACAGCGCTGTGTCCCAGTGTGCGCTATATAAATAACATATACATCCATACTTATAAATCTGTATTGTTATAATGTACAGCGCTGCATTCCAAGTGGCGCTTATAAATAAAACATATACATCATACTGTACAATCTGTTTGTTATAATGAAGACAGCGCTGTGTCCCCAGTGGCGCTTATAAATAAACATATACATCTCTGCTGTATATTCTGTATTTGTATAATGTACAGCGCTGTGTCACCCAAGTGGCGTCTAAATAAAAAACATATACATGCATACTGTATAATCTGTATTGTTATATGTACAGAGTGTGTCCCCATGCATACTATAATATCTGTAATTGTTATAATGGTACAGCGCTTTGTCCCAAGTGGCGCTATATAAATAAACATAATACATCATACTGTACAATCTGTATTGTTATAATGTACAGCGCTGTGTCCCCAAGTGCGCTATATAATAAACATTACATACATACTGTATAATCTGTATTGTTATAATGTACAGCGCTGTGTCCCCAAGTGGGACTATATAAACATATACATACATACTGTATAATCTGTATTGTTATAATAATACAGCGCTGTGTCCCCAAGTGGCGCTACATAAATAAACAAACATACATACTGTATAATCTGTATTGTTATAATGTACAGCGCTGTGTCCCCAGTGGCGCTATATAAATAAACATATACATCATACTGTATAATCTGTATTGTTATAATTACAGCGCTGTGTCCCCAAGTGGCGCTATATAAATAAACATATACATACAACTGTATAATCTGTATTGTTATAATTACAGCTCTGTGTCCCACAAGGTGGCGCTTATATAATAAACATATACATACATACTGTAATCTGTATTGTTATAATGTACAGCGCTGTGTCCCCAAGTGGCGCTATATAATAAACATATACATACATACTGTATATCTGTATTGTTATAATGTACAGCGCTGTGTCCCAAGTGGCGCTATATAAATAAAACATATACATACATACTGTATAATCTGTATTGTTATAATGTACAGCGCTGTGTCCCCAAGTGGCGCTATATAATAAACAATACTACATACTGTATATCTGTATTGTTATAATGTACAGCGCTGTGTACCCAAGTGGCGCATATAAATAAACATATACATACATACTGTATAATCTGTATGTTATAATGTACAGCGCGTGTACCCAAGTGGCGCTATATAAATAACATAACATACTACGTATAATCTGTATTGTTATAATGTACAAGCGCTGTGTACCCAAGTGGCTGCTATATAACATATACATACATACTGTATAATCTGTATGTTATAATGTACACGCTGTGTCCCAAGTGGCGCTATATAATAAACATATACATAACTACTGTATAATCTGTATTGTTATAATTACAGCGCTGTGTACCCAAGTGGCGCTATATAAATAAAACATATACATACATACTGTATATCTGTATTGTTATAATGTACAGCGACTGTGTACCAGTGGGCTATATAAAAAACATATAACATACTGTATATATCTGTATTGTTATAATGTACAGCGCTGTGTCCCCAAGTTGGCGTACTATAAATAACATATACATACATACTGTATAATCTGTATTGTTATAATGTACAGCGCTGTGTCCCAAGTGGCGCTTATAAATAAACATATACATACATACTGTAATAATCTGTATTGTTATAATGTACACAGTGTGTCCCAAGTGGCGCTATATAAATAACATATACATACATACTGTATATCGGTATTGGTTATAATGACAGCGCTGTGTCCCAAGTGGCGCTATAATATAAACATATACATACATACTGTATAATCTGTATTGTTATAATGTACACGCTGTGTCCCCAAGTGGGCTATATAAATAAACTATACATACATACTGTATAATCTGTATTGTTATAATGTACAGCGCTGTTCCCAAGTGGCGCTTTTAAATAAAACATATACTACTAATGTATAATCTGTATTGTTATAATGTACAGCGCTGTGTCCCCAAGTGGCGCTATATAATAAACATATACATCATACTGTATATCTGTATTGTATAATGTACAGCGCTGTGTCCCCAAGTGGCGCTATATAAATAAACTATACATGACATACTGTATAATCTGTATTGTTATATGTACAGGCTTGTCCCCAAGTGCATACTTAATAATCTGTAATTGTATATAATGACAGCGCTGTGTCCCCAAGTGGCGCTATATAAATAAACATATACATACATACTGTAAATCTGTATTGTTATAATGTACAGCGCGTGTCCCCAAGTGGCGCTATATAAATAAACATATACATACATCTTGTATAATCTGTATTTGTTATATGTACAGCGCTGTGTCCCAAGTGGGCTATATAAACATATACAGACATACTGTATAATCTGTATTTTTATAATTACAGCGCTGTGTCCCAAGTGGCGCTATATAAATAAACATATACATACATACTGTATAATCTGTATTGTATAATGTACAGCGCTGTGTCCCCAAGTGGCGCTTATATAAATAACATATATATCGTACTGTAATCTGTATTGTTATAATGTACAGCGCGTGTCCCCAGTGGCGCTATATAATAAACATATACTACATACTGTATAATCTGTATTGTTATAATGTACAGCGCTGTGTCCCCAAGTGGCGCTATATAAATAAACATATACATCATACTGTATATCTGTATTGTTATAATGTACGCTGTGTCCCAAGTGGCGCTATAATAAACATATACATACATACTGTATAATCTGTATTGTTATAATGTACAGCGCTGTGTCCCCAAGTGGCGCTATAATAAATAAACATATACATACATACTGTATAATCTGTATTGTTATAATGTACAGCTGCTGTGTCCCCAAGTGGCGCTATATAATAAACATAACATACATACTGTATAATCTGTATTGTTATAATGTACAGCGCTGTGTCCAAGTGGCGCTATATAAATAAACATATACATACATCTGTATAATCTGTATTGTTATAATGTACAGCCGCTGTGTACCCAAGTGGCGCTATATAAATAAACATATACATACATACTGATAATCTGTATTGTTATAATTAGTGACAGCGCTGTGTCCCCAAGTGGCGCTATATAAATAACATACACTACATACGTATAATCTGTATTGTTATAATGTACAGCGCTGTGTCCCCAAGTGGCGCTATATAAATAAACATATACAACATACGTATAATCTGTATTGTTATAATGTACAGCGCTGTGTACCCAAGTGGCGCTATATAAATAAACATATACATACATACTGTATAATCTGTATGTTTAATGTACAGCGCTGTGTCCCAAGTGGGCTATATAAATAAACACATACATACTGTATAATCTGTATTGTTATAATGTACAGCGCTGTGTCCCAAGTGGCGCTATATAAATAAACATATACATACATACTGTATAATCTGTATGTTATAATGTACAGCGCTGTGTACCCAAGTGGCGCTATATAAAATAAAACTATACATGAATACTGTATAATCTGTATGTTATAATGTACAGCGCTGTGTCCCCAAGTGGCGCTATATAAATAAACATATACATACATACTGTATAATCTGATTGTTATAATGTACCAGCTGTGTACCCAAGTGGCGCTATATAAATAAACATATACATACTACTGTATAATCTGTATTGTTATAATGTACAGCGCTGTGTCCCAAGTGGCGCTATATAAATAAACATATACATACTACTGTATAATCTGTATGTTATAATGTACAGCGCTGTGTCCCCAAGTGGCGCTATATAAATAAACTATACATACATACTGTATAATCTGTATTGTTATAATGTACAGCGCTGTGTACCCAATGGCGCTATATAAACATATACAATACATACTGTGTAATCTGTATTGTATAATGTACAGCGTCGTGTCCCCAAGTGGCGCTATATAAAATAACATATACATACTACTGTATAATCTGTATTGTTAAATGTACAGCGCTGTGTCCCAAGTGGCGCTATTAAATAAAACATTACTACATACTGTATAATCTGTATTGTTATAATGTACAGCGCTGTGTACCCAAGTGGCGCTATATAAATAACCATATACATACATACTGTATAATCTGTATTGTTAATGTACAGCGCTGTGTCCCAGTGGCGCTATATAAATAAACATATATACATACATACTGTATAATCTGTATTGTTATAATGTACAGCGCTGGTTCCAAGTGGCGCATAAATAAATAAACATATACATACAACTGTATAATCTGTATTGTTATAATGTACAGCGCTGTGTCCCCAAGTGGCGCTTAATAAAACATATACATACATACTGTATAATCTGTATTGTTATAATGTACAGCGCTGTGTCCCAAGTGGCGCTATATAAATAAACATATACATACATACTGTATAATCTGTATTGTTATAATGTACAGCGCTGTGTACCCAAGTGGCGCTATATAAATAAACATATACTACATACTGTATACTGTATTGTTATAAGTACAGCCTGTGTCCCAAGTGGGGCTATATAAATATATACATACATACTGTAATATCTGTATTGTTATAATGTACAGCGCTGTGTACCCAAGTGGCGCTATAAATAAAACATATACATACATACTGTATAATCTGTTTGTTATAATGTACAGCGCTGTGTCCCCAAGTGGCGCTATTAAATAAACATATACAATACTACTGTATAATCTGTATGTTATAATGTACAGCGCTGTCCCCAAGTGGCGCTATTATAAATAACATATACATACATACTGATAATCTGTATTGTTATAATGTACAGCGCTGTGTACCCCAAGTGGCGCTATATAAATAACATTACATACATACTGTATAATCTGTATTGTTTATATGTACAGCGCTGCTTCCCAAGTGGCGCTATATAAATAAACATATACATACATACTGTATAATCTGTATGTTATAATGTACAGGCTGTGTCCCAAGTGGCGCTATTAAATAAACATATACATACATCTGATAATCTGTATTGTTATAATGTACAGCGCTGTGTACCCAAGTGGTCACTATATAAACTAACATACATACTGTATACTGTATTGTTATAGATGTACAGCGCTGTTCCCAAGTGGCGCTATATAAATAAACATATACATACATACTGTATAATCTGTATGTTATAATGTACAGCGCTGTGTACCAAGTGGCGCTATATAAATAAACATATACATACATACTGTACTATCTGTATTTAATGTACAGCGCTGTGTCCCAAGTGGCGCTATATAAATAAACATATACATACTGTATAATCTGTATTGTTATAATGTACAGCGCTGTGTCCCCAAGTGGCGCTATATAAATAAACATATACATACATACTGTATAATCTGTATTGTATAATGTACAGCGCTGTGTACCCAAGTGGCGCTATATAAATAAACATATACATACATACTGTATAATCTGTATTGTTATAATGTACAGCGCTGTGTACCCAAGTGGCCGCTATAATAAATAAACATATACTACATACTGTATAATCTGTATTGTTATAATGTACAGCGCTGTGGTTCCCCAAGTGGCGCTTATAAATTTTTAAAACATATACATACATACTGTATAATCTGTATTGTTATAATGTACAGCGCTGTGTCCCCAAGTGGCGCTATATAAATAAACATATACATACATACTGTATAATCTGTATTGTTATAATGTACAGCGCTGTGTCCCCAAGTGGCGCTATATAAATAAACATATACATACATAATACATACATACATACCGTTGACAGGCGAAAACCATGATTTCCTACTAAGCAGCACTAAGTGACCTATGATCCAAGTGCAAAGATGAGATGTTTGGCTGGTTGGGGGGGTTAGCGCTCAGTTACTGTCAGCACAGTGCCATGCTTTATTTTAGCGTTGTACATATTTGTTTAAATTTGCTGTATTTCTGACATTCAGGGCACTGAAGGGCCCACTAATACAGGTAATACAGGGGCCTCATGGGGATGTCCCTGGTACACCAGTCCGACCTTGTGTTTAGTTTAACTGAAAGTTATTCAAACTACAAAGCTTGATCTTTTTTTAATGTAATTACTCTTCTGCATTGGTCCCCTTTGAGGTTAGTGGCTGGCTGTGTCTCCGCACACCCATGGCTGTGGCATACCGTTTGATTCAGGACATGTGGGTAGATTGATATTTAATTCGACTTTTTTACTTGTCATGTGGTTTCAATAATCATTTTTCTAAATCGCTCCAGAAAAACTCCTAAAAGTGAGAAATTGTGCGAAGAACTGCACCCTGGATGCTGTACATATGTGTAAAATAATGTCACAAGCGTTTGAAATGGAAGCGCACACTTTAACATTGGACCCCTTTAAGGGGGGAGGCTCCAGACGTGCCCTATATGTTTTTTATGATAGTTGTGTTTCTTTTCCCAGATATACCACAGGGGGTCACTGTAACCTTTATTTGTATCCACTTCGAAGTGATACATTGTAATTGTATTGATGGTATCAGTTTCCTGTTTCCAATTATTGTGATTGAATTCAAGGCTTGTTTGACTGCTTGAGAAAGGATACTCTCCGAAACGTTGCACTATGTCTGACAAGCTAATAAAGTCTTTTATTGCATCTTACCAAGCTGTTGTTATCTGTTGATGCTGCTGCATACACATTATATATATACATAAGAGTACCCTATATACAGATAATATATATATATAAAAGTACCCTATATACAGATAATATATATATATATATATATTGTACCCTATATACAGATAATATATATATATACTCTATCCTCGTGGGTCCCGCACTACAGCAGTAGCTTTCAAATGCCTCGGTGCTTCCAACATAGTGTAGATAGTGCAACTGTAGAAAGGAGCACGCGTAGGACTTGTTCAGTTTATCTTTTTAATGAAGTCACATCATATCGACGCGTTTCGGCAGACCCCCTTGCCGTTCTCAAGATACAACAAACACAAATCCGTGTATTTCAAAACTTGGTTCCCCGCCCTGTGCAAATGGCTCCTCCCCCAAGTCTACCTTAACCCTAGCCAGTCCATACGATATGGTTAAGTTCAGGTTGTGCAACATGCGCTAGGCTAAAGTTGTGCAAGATATCCCCTACACCACAGTGTGAGACTACCTGCCAACGCTAATAAGGTGCTAATATATTGCTAAAGTGCTGTCAGTGTGTCACCGAAAACCAGTGCAAAATCCGCAGGCTAAAATCGTGTAACGATATCCTGAAAGCTAAAATATACAATAAATAACTAGTGGTGCTAATCACGCACCTCCATGTTGATATGCAGAATACTCTAGACTAAAATCTTAATAAGATTTAAAAGGCTAATGTACGACCTAATAACCTCAGTGTTTTATGTGTCCAAAGAGGTATCACCTGTGTATTAGTCATAAGATAAATATTAACATGGATGGTTAAAATATAATACAAATTACAAACCAAGAGTCCCTAGTAGATATTCATGAACTGGGGAACTTCTGGATACTCTATACCGCTATTATTAATATATTGGCAATAGTTACTGTGCTGTAGCAAGATGTAGCTAACTAAGAATGAAACACTAAGTATCAAATTCAGACCACTACTCAGGTCCTCCGGCCGTTCACTTTAATGAGTTATATCTTCCAATAGGTAAAAAGATCAATGCGGGGAAGGTCTAAGAGTCTGCAACCCCTTATACTTACTATTCTCTAGCCGGTAATAACTGCTAATTTGCTGCTTAGACCGGAGTGATAGAAGTTTCTAAGTTGGTAGAAACTTGCTAATATTAAGTGGCAATAGATATAACCTCATACAAATAGAATTACAAAAAACATGTCAAGGATAATCGTTCGTTAAGGCCCTTGGGTGCTAAAGTGGATAATGTTTTAATCCAAAAGGCTTTCCGTTGTAAGAGAAGCTTCCCTCTTAATGAGGTATCTGTCACATTGGATGTGATCTGGTCAATGGCTGTCCACCTAAAGGTGGCCAATGAGTGGCCATTTTCCCCAAAGTGTCTGGCCACTGACACTTCTCCATATTTGTTGTCCTTAGGGAGGTCCGTTTGCCTACCCCCCTCCCTGGCAGTTAATGCTTGACGGATGGATGACCGGTGGTTGGCCATTTGGTCTCTTACGGTGGTGGAGGTTTTCCCTACATAATACTTGCCACAAGGGCAGGTGATTATGTAGATCGCGAAAGTGCTTAAGCATGATAATTTGTGCCATATTTTAAACCTTCGCCCTGTGTGGGGGTGGGGAAAGTCCCCCCCAGGGGTCATATAGCTACAGGATAGGCACCCCGTGCACTTATGACTACCCCCCTTCTTAAGCCATGTGGGCCCTTGCGATACTTGGGGTACACTCAGATCTGTTTTAACCAAAATGTTTTTTAAATTGCGGGCCCGCCTATAGGCAAATATTGGAATATAAGGAACAATCTTTACTAAGCAGATCCCAATGTTTATTTACGATCTCCTGACTGTATGCGGAGTATTGCATAACATAAGGCATCCTATCCTTAGTGCCTATCCCCTTCTCATCTCGGGCAACTTTACCATATTTAAATTGTATGATAGCCCTACTGTTCGCTCACTAGGTCGGGATGATAGCCATGAGTGACAAACTTGTCAGTCCTGTCTTTCAGTTGTTCCTCCATAGTTGCTTCCTCTGAATTATTGGTCAAGACCCTTAGGAATTGCGAAAAAAATCCCCCCTTTCTTCTGATGGAAAGGGTGAACGCTAGATGCATGTAGTAAAGTGTTTTTATCTGTAGGTTTAGTGAATAAACAAGTTTAAAACCCCTGCACAGTCTTAGTGATCCGAAGATCCAAATAATCCACTGTCTCCTCATGTGCAACCATTGGGAAGTTCACAGATGGAACCTTTGCTGTTCAAGAAAAGCTCACATTCCTTTACTGGACCTTGCCAGAGTATGAACAAGTCATCAATGTATCGATGGAATATCAACAGTTTGTTGCCAAAATCTGGGTAAATAAACTTCATTTCAAAATTCTCCATGAAAAGATTCGCGAAGGTGGGACCTACATTAGATCCCATTGCGGTCCCTGGTATTTGCTTGTAGAACTCCCCCTCAAAGCGAAAGTAGTTGTTCTCCCCAAGGATATGAAGCAGCTCCATGAGGAATTCTATTGGAGGATTCTTTGACCGCTCTTGACCAACTTGTCTATAGACTTCTATTCCCTCCTGTTGTGGGATAATCGTGTAAAGCCTTTGTACGTCCTGGGTTATCAGAGTAGTTCCAAGTAGGGGACCTTTGTAGTAGCTGTCTGCTGTCCCTAAGGTACGAATTCATCTAGGTGACCAGTGGCTGCAGGTAATGATCCACAAATACAGAGATAGGTTGTAAGAGTGAACCCCTTGAGGAGACAATCGGTTGTCCCTCTAATGATTTGTGCACCTTGGGCACTGTATAAATTATAGGTGTCCTTGGTGTTTCAGTCATCAAAAATTTGCTCTCTCGTTTCGTTGATCCATCCTGCTGAATTAGCTAAGTTAATAATTTCGTCCAACTTTGTTTTCAGACTAGAAGTAGGATCTTGGTCCAAGTGTTTGGATCACTCAGTTGGGTCTTTAATTCAGATCTGTAATATTGGCGATCTAGTAGCACTACTGAGCCCCCTTTGTCAGCAGGACGTATGATCAGATCAGGGTCTTTCCTTAATGATTTCAAGGCTAATGGTTCCCCCTTAGTAAGGTTGTCCCTAAGGTTCATACCCTCCCGTATGTTTGGGTATGTTCCAATCGAATTTAACCATATTGGAAAAGACTTTGATTGCTGGAGCTGTGTTAGGGGCTCAAATTGACTTGGTTTTCTGTAGTGATCTTTCTTGGTTTTCTTTAGTGAGCTTCTTTTTCTTAAACGCTACTAATTCATCCTGGTATCGATTGACCTGGGTTTCAGTTTTGGACAACCATTCGCCGTTGGTATCCGCTGCTAAAAGCAATGAATGCCGTTGTTGCGAAGATTGAATTTCAGCTCGTACTGTATTAAGTTCATTAGATACAAATTCAACCACCAACAGGATGAGATCAAAGGAACATTTGTTGAGTAAAATCATTTCGAGCAAAAATCTTTGTCCAGTCTCCCAATGGTGGGAGGGTTTCTCCCTCTGAAACCTCTGGGAATTTTCCTATTACGTTGATAGTCCGAGTCCGGAATACCCCATGTAGGTGTAGGTCCAACTCTTTCTTTTTGAGTCCTTGACTGAAGGGTTAACATCCAGGGCTACTGTGGGCTCAGAAAACAGGATCCTCTGTGCGTCCTGCTGTGTGAAATAAAAGTCCCATTCATGACTGATCTCAGCGCCTTCCATTCCGGTGTACCAGTGGTATAGGATAACAAGGCTATTGGGAACTGTAGTTGCAAATGGTAGACAATCTGGGCTGGTGCTGGGAAATCATTACCATACTCTATCCTCGTGGGTCCCGCACTACAGCAGTAGCTTTCAAATGCCTCGGTGCTTCCAACATAGTGTAGATAGTGCAATCGTAGAAAGGAGCACGCGTAGGACTTGTTCAGGTTATTGACGATATGATGTGACTTCATTAAAAAGATAACCTGAACAAGTCCTACACGTGCTCCTTTCTACAATTGCACTATATATATATATATATATATATAATGTACCCTATATACAGATAATATATATAATGTACCCTATATACAGATAATATATATAATGTACCCTATATACAGATAATAAATATATAATGTAAACTATGTACAGATAATAGATATTATGTAAAGCTATGTAACATAAATAGATATATAATGTAACTATATACAGATAATATATTATATAATTACCATGTACCCCTATATACAGATATCGATATATTATAATGTACCCTATATACGATAATATATATTATGTACCCTATAAAGCTAATAAATATATATTAACTATGTACAATAATAGATAATATGTAAACTAATAGAGATAATATATAATATAATGTACCCTATATACAGATAATATAATAAAATGTACCCAGATACAGATAATATATTTATAATGTACCCTATATACAGATAATAAATATAAAGTGTAACACTATGTACAGATAATAGATATGATAATGATAACTTGTACAGATAATATATTATTAATGTCCCTATATAACAGATAATATATTAATGTACCCCTATATACGATAATATATAATGTACCTATATAAGTAAAGATAAATTTACCCTATAACAGATAATATACATATAATGGACCCTATATACAGATAATATATATATATATAATGTACCCTATATACAGATAATAAATATATAATGTAAACTATGTACAGATAATAGATATATAATGTAAACTATATAAAGATAATATATATATATAATGTACCCTATATCAGATTAAATATATAAGTACACTAGTACAGATAATAGATATATAATGTAAAACTATATACAATAATATATATATATAGATGTACCCCTATATACAGATATATATATATATATATTATATATATATATATTTTAAGTACCCTAATACCAGATAATATAATATATATAATGTACCCTATTATCAGATAAATAATATATATAAAATATATAATGTACCCTATTACAGATTAATATATATATATGTCCCTATAAGATAATAATATTATGATGTACCTTATATACAGATAATATATATATAATGTACCCTATATACAGATAATATTATTAATGTACCCTATATACGATAATATATATAATTACCCTATACAGATATATTATATATATGTACCCTATATACAGATAATATATAATAATGGACCCTATATACAGATAATATATATATATGTGACCCTATATTACAGATAAATATATATAATGGACCCTACTATACATATAATCTATATATAATGGTACCCTATATACAGAATAATATATTATAAATGGACCCTATATACAGATAATATTATATATAAGTACCCTATATACAGATAATATATATATAATGTACCCTATATACAATAATATATATATATAATGTACCCTATCAGTTATCAATATACTATGTTACCCTATATCCAGATAATTTATTGATGTACCCTTATACAGATAATAATTATGATGTACCCTATATACAGATAAAGAGATATATATATGAGTACCCTATACTAGATATATATATATAATGATACCCTATATACAGATAATATATATAATGTACCCTATATACAGATTATATAATATAATGTACCCTATATACAGATAATATATATATAATGTACCCTATATACAGATAATATATATATAATGTACCCTATATACAGATAATATATATATAATGGACCCTATATACAGATAATATATATATAATGGTACCCTATAATACAGATAAATATATATATAATGACCCTATATAACAGATAATATATTATAATGTACCCTATATACAGATAATATATATATATCTATAATGGTACCCTATATACAGATCATATAGATTAAATTACCTAATAACAGATAATATTAAATGTACCTAATAATTACAGATAATATATATATATATATATAATGTACCCTATATACAGATAATATATATAAATGTACCCTATATACAGATTATATATATATATAATGTACCCTATATACAGATAATATATATATAATGTACCCTATATACAGATAATATAATATATATATAATGTACCCTATTCAAGAAGATAATTATATATATGTACCCTATATACAGATAATATACTAATATATATAAGTACCGCTATATACAGATAATATATATATAATGTACCCTATACAGATATATATATATAATGACCCTATATACAGATATATATATATATAATGTACCCTATTACAGAGATATATAATAATATAATGTAACCCTATATACAGATAATATATAGTATAACAATTGTACCCTTATACAGATAATATATATATATGACCCTATATACAGATAATAATTATATAATAATGTACCCTATATAATCAGATAATATATATATATAATGTACCCTATATACAGATATATATATAAATGGAACCCTATATACAGATAATATATATATATATAATGTACCTATACAGATAATATATGAAATATAATGTACCCTATATACAGTAATAATATATATAGATATGGACCCTATATACAGATAATTATATATACAGATGACCATATAAATACAGATAATAATATATATATATATAATGGACCCTATATACAGTATATAATATATATAATTACCCTATATACAGATAAATATATATATAAGTACCCTATATACAGATAATATATATATAATGGACCCATATACAGATAATATAATATATATTGTACCCTATATACAGATAATATATATATATATCTATATAATGTACCCATACAGAGAATATATTATATATAATGTACCCTATATACAGATAATATATAATAATGATTACCTATTACAGATAATATGATATATATATAATGTCCCATATACAGATATATATATATATAATGTACCCTATATACAGATAATATATATATATAATGTACCCTATATACAGATAATATATAATGTACCCTATATACAGATAATATATATATATAATGTACCCTATATACAGATAATATAATATAATGTACCCTATATACAGATAATATATATATAATGGACCCTAATATACAGATATATATATATATAATGTACCCTATATACAGATAATATATATATATAATGTACCCTATATACAGATAATATATATATAATATATATATATCTATGTACCCTATATACAGTAATAATACATATAATGTACCCTATATACAGATAATATATATATAATGACCCTATATACAGATATATATATATAATGGCCCTATATACAGATAATATATATATATATAATGTACCTATCATACAGAATAATATATATATATAATGTACCCTATATACAGATAATATATATATATATATAATGTACCCTATATACAGATAATATATATAATGGACCCTATATACAGATAATATATATATGTGGCCCTATATACAGATCAATATATATATATAAATGAGACCCTATATACAGATAATAGATATATATATATTATAATGGACCCTATATACAGATATATATATATAATGATCCCTATATACGAGATAATATATTATAATGTACCTATAGTAAAAACCGTTTTCAGTGTCTAGTTCACTTTGTGCTTCCAGTCCAGGGATCCTCAGACTATGGCCCTCCAGATGTTAGAAAACTACAACTCCCAGTATTCCAGCTATTGGAAAGGAATTCTGGGAGTTGTAGTTTCTACCCCATGTGGAAGGCCATAGTCTGAGGATCCCTGTTCTAGCCCATACCTGGTGACACTTTCTCTCCCTCACTTTATCCTAATCAAATCAAATCGAGCTTTATTGGCAGGTTCAATTTACATTCAAAAAAATAAAAATATTAAAAGAATTATCCTATTCTGTCCCTCTGCATATCCCAAGTCAGTGTCTATGGGACTGAACCACATCCCGCTCATGGGCAGGACGGACAATCCACCGGTCACCTTCATTAGTAACTAGACTGGGAGTCCCAAGAGGGCGGCGGGACCGGAAGTGACGTATGAACCGGCTGTTGGAGCGGTTTCCGGTCTGACAGATGAAGATGGCCGCGGTGTGTCTGGTGGTGCGGAGGTCGCTGCGGGGAGCGGTGCTGCAGGGGGGTCGGGGCGCTTGGCCGGTGGTTCCGCAGGTGAGACCGAGATAGGGAATGTACGGATAGGGGAGGGGAAACGGGGACCGGATATCCGGTGTGGGGAGAGGGCGGTGACCGGGCACTGAATGAAGGTCACGGTGTGTGAGAGACGGAGACCGGGGTCACTTCTACCTTCAGAGCAATGAGGGGGGAATAAACTACAATTCCCAGCATCCCTCCCAGAGCAGGGGAATATTGGTATGGCAGCTCTTAGCAGTGTTTCTATGGTTATCAGGGGGTGGGATGTACAGTGAGTGACATTGGGGGGAAATACACATGGCAACTCCCACCGGTTATCAGACACCATGACTGACATTGGGTCGTCATCACGTCCACATGGTTAAATACTAATATGATAACATGAGGCCCACAGTGGGGTGTATAAGGGATAATACGCTACCTACAGTGTACAATATAGTGGATAATTCACCCCCAACTGTAAATTATAAGGATATTAGAAGTCACAGAGGAGTTCCATGACCATATAAAAACACAAGGCCGCAGGCTGAGTACCTTTTATACAGGGCACGGAACTCCAAGGTGTCTTCTAATATCCTTGTAATTTACAGTTCAGGGTGCATTATTTATTATAACCTACCCATTTGTGGCTTCTGGTTTTCTTCTCCTCCTGGAACTGTAAGATTATAAGGCTATAATCTTACAGTACCTCCCATAGAAATCCACTACAGGGGAAGGTTATAAGGATATTACGCCACCGAGGAGTTCCATGACCATATAGAAGTACGGGGCCGCAGGCCGAGTTCTTTTATACAGGTCATGGAACTCCGAGGTGAAGTAAATCCGTATATTACACTGTAGTGTAGGTAGAGCGGATTATTTCTTATAATACATAGAGCAGCCCAAACAAATAACCGCCCGCTACCACTGCTCTCCCTCCTGTATTAGTCAATTTATATGGAATCCCTGTTTAATGTATAAATAGTTAATTACCGTCCTATTGAAAGAGAAAGGACCGAATATTGTCTGTCAAGAATAACACGGGCTTTCTTTAAATGATATGAGGTTCACTCGTGACACACTGAGTGATGTAGATACAGATTCTCGCCACTGCACCTTCCCATTGAAAATGCCTAGCCTTGTGTATTATATCCTTATAATAGTCACTCAGCTACGTAGATGATTATATCCTTATAATAGTGACTCAGCTACGTAGATGATTATATCCTTATAATAGTCACTCGGCTACGTAGATGATTATATCCTTATAATAGTCACTCGTCTACATAGATGAATATATCCTTATAATAGTCACTCAGCTACATAGATGATTATATCCTTTTGATAGTCACTCGGCTACGTAGATGATTAAAGGGCATGTCCACCCTTTAAATAAACTTTTAATATGACATAGTGCTAGCTGCCCCAACCGCATTAAAGGGCATGTCCACCCTGAAATTTAACTTTTGATATGTGGTAGGGCTCTACTATTACCTAATGTTATTACTAGTAATAACATTAGGTAATAGTAGAGCCCTACCACATATCAAAAGTTAATTCGGATGTGTGGACATGCCCTTTAATGCGGTTGGGGCAGCAGCACTATGTCATATAAAAGTTTATTTAAAGGGTGGACATCCCTTTATCATCATACTTAGCCGAGTGACTATCAAAAGGATATCATCTAGTATCGAGTGACTATTATAGGATATATTCATCTAGTGTAGAACGAGTGACTATTATAAGATATAATCTCTACGTAGCCGACGTGACTATTATAGGATATAATCATCTACGTGACTGAGTGCTATTATAAGGATATAATCATGCTACCTATAGCGAGTGACTATTATAAGGATATAATACACAAGGCTAGGCATTTTCAATGGGAAGGTGCAGTGGCGAGAATCTGTATCTACATCACTCAGTGTGGTCACGAGTGAACTCACTATCATTTAAAGAAAGCCCGTGTTATTCTTGACAGACAATATTCGGTCCTTTCTCTTTCAATAGGACGGTAATTCCTATTTAATACATTAAACAGGGATTCCATATAAATGACTAATACAGGAGGGAGAGACAGTGGTAGCGGGCGAGTTATTTGTTGGGCTGCTCTTATGTATTATAGAAATAATCCGTTACCTACACCCCTTACAGTGTAATATATAAGGATAACGTTCCCCTTACAGTGTAATATATAAGGATAATGTTTCCCTTACAGTGTAATATATAAGGATAATGTTCCCCTTACAGTGTAATATATAAGGGATAATGTTCCCCTTACAGTGTAATATATAAGGATAATGTACCCCTTACAGTGTAATATATAAGGGATTATGTTCCCCTTACAGTGTAGTATATAAGGGACTATATGCTACCTACAGTGTAATATAAGGATATTACGCCACCGAGGAGTTCCATGACCATATAGAAGTACGGGGCCGCAGGCCGAGTTCTTTTATACAGGTCATGGAACTCCGAGGTGAAGTAAATCCGTATATTACACTGTAGGTAGCGTATTATTTCTTATAATACATAAGACCTGCCAAAAAAAAACCTGCCCGCTACCACTGTCTCTCCCCCTCCCTGTATTAGACATTTATGAGGTTGAGGAAGTCTCAGGCACAGCATGAGTCGCACACTGCTCCTACACAGCAGTTTCCTGGACTTTGGAGGGGAACAGCAGGGGAACTATTTTGAGCAGGAATGTAAGGTAAGGATTGTTTTAAACTACTTGATGTGGCCAGTAAGGGGTTAAATTTTAGTTTTGGGGGTGGACATGCCCTTTAATATTATTTGCAGAAACTCCCCCCGATCTTTATTTACCTTCCATCTATACTCCGCCGCACTTCCCGCCTCTCTGCTTGCATGAAACTGCAAGCAGGGGGCGGGACCGGCAGCCGTGTCCATGATTGGCTGAGAGGCAGCCAATTACGAGCGGCTCCTGGCAGTTCAGAACAGTGGAGGATAGAGGGAAGGTAAGTAAAGATCGGGGGAATTTCTGCGAATAATATTAATGCAGTTGGGGCTGGGGGAGCTAGCACTATAACATATTAAAAGGGATTTGTGCTAGGGGGAGACCAAAACGAGATGGGGGAGGGCTGCTAAGAGCATGCCACAAACCTCTCAGAGGAAGTCTCGGAGGCGGAAACAATTTCCCCCTCTGCTAGGCTCCTGGTGGCCAGTTTTCTGGACTTTGGAGGGACTGCAGGGCAACCATTTGGATCTGGGATGTAATGTTACAGAGTGGGGCCAGTAGAGGGTTCAATTATAATTTTGAGGGTGGAAGTGCCCTTTAAATCCTTATAATAGTCACTCGGCTACGTAAATGATTACATCCTTATAATAGTCACTCAGCTATGTCAGTAAGTGACTTATTTCTTATATTTTGTATATCCCACTGCCCCTCCCGCTGCCTGGACAATGACTAAGCATTTTTTTTGCAGTGTTTAACGGTGAGGCCACACTAGTGCGTTTTTCGCGTGTTTGCACATGTGTTTCACGCTCGCGATTGTGCCCGCAATTTTCGCTAAAATGGAAATCGTGGGAATGCGAAAATTCCCGTGATTGCGCGTGCGATTGCACGTCCATTCGCGATTTGGTAACACGTGTTCACCATTTTTGGTGCGTTAACGCATGCATTTTCATAATGCAAAACGGCGAAAACGCACAAGAATCCCGCACACAATCGCGTGCGATTCCTGTGTGTGGCCTCAGCCACTAATGGGACCTGCTGGAGCTGCTTCCTGTCACTTCATAACCAATGTCTCTCTCTCCTCCACAAAGATTTGTTTAACCCCATAGATGCTGGGCTGGGATGTTCCTTTCTACTGGGTTTAAGTTACAGAAGGTGGAAATAGGGACAAGGCTAGAATTTAAAGTGTGAATGTGGTAAAGGAATTGGATACTTGTGTATTATAAGAAATAATGCGTCCCTTTACATTACAATATAAGGATATACTCCGAGTTCCCTGCCCTGTATAAAAGCACGAGGCCTGCAGCCTCATGCTTTTATATGGTCGGGGAACCCCGTGGCGTAATAGCCTTATATTACACTGTAAGGGGCGCGTTATCCCTTATATAATAATATTATAATGATCGATCAATGTCCTATAGTAATTATCTGTCCCCATTGTCACCGACCCCTCCATATACAGACCGATACGACACAAACACATCAGGTTCAATGTTTTGTATGTCCAGTGGTCCAGCATCGCAGGGGTCGGTCTGTATAGAAAGTTTGTGTTTACATTGAGGGATCTGACGCAGTTGGTATGTGTGTGTGCAACTATAAAGAAATGGGAGGTCATTCATGTGAGTGTATGGCAGCTTCAATGCCTGATCTGGCCTTTCCATGACGTTTGTGTGACTCCCTAACCCTGCGTAACTTCCAGCCACCCACAGGGAAGGAATTTTCCCAGGGACGGGGCTGTGTGACTGAAACCTGTAGGTATAATGTGGAAATCCTTCTGATTGGTTGTCAGGTTTGTGCCAGTCATTTTCTTACTTTGGATCCCTTGCATATAATTTCTTTTCATTCCTATTACAGTGTCTGACTAAAGTCTTGTCCCTTGTGTACAAATAGACCTGAAGTGCCACTTAACAATCATTCTAATGCAGATTTTGTTTCAAGAAATGGTTCATTTTACCCCAAACAGCTTTTGTAATAATGTTTCAATGCAAAACGAAACTAACATAAAGTATTCTAATATTCACAGCTTGGTAAAGCCCATTGAGTCCATTTGTACAAAGACACAAGTGTCGCCTTGTCATATGGGCTTCACCTGTGACTATTAATGGATGAATTAGGTATCAGGTGTGTATAAAAAGACCCCCAGTACACTAGACCGTCACATCCACTGCACATAGACCTCTGCAAACATGTCTAAGATTCACCCTGTGACTAATAATGGATCCATTAGGTGTCAGGTGTATATAAAGACCCCCAGTACACTAGACCGTCACATCCACTGCACATAGACCCCTGCAAACATGGCTAAGATTCACCCTGAGACTAATAATGGATCCATTAGGTGTCAGGTGTGTATATAAAGACCCCCAGTACACTAGACCGCCCCAAGGGAAGACGAAAACCAAAGAATATTGATGAACTCTGGGAGGCATCCAAGACTGTGTTCTTGGCTATTCCTGATGATTTCATCAATATTGTATGAATCCTTCCAAACCACATGGATGTTGTCCTTCAAGCTCATGGAAGTCACAAAGATATTAAGTTTGGATCTCACAGCACCGCACGTATGTGGCGGACATATCTTTGGATTGGCTGTAGATCATTTTCTGTATAGGAAACGACACTTTTGTCTTGTAACATTTTGACCTTTCTGTCTGGATTAAATGATGAATCTTTGTTCAGTGAAACTATTTTTTACCGGTACATTTAATATTATTTGGGGGGCTTTATCTTTTCATATGAGCTATTTCTAACACCAATTCATCAATTAAAAATCAGGTTAATAGCAGGAGTGACTGCAAAATACACAGGAGACGAGACTTTAGTCAGAAACTCTAGAAAAGAAAGTAGGGGAGAATGTAGTGGGAGAGGGTATGGGCTCACACCGATAGTTATAAAGCTCCTTTATTATAACAACAGGGAGAGACTATAATAATCTAAATAAAAACAAAGATAAATGATTAACACGTCCCATGCCATGAATCCACAATCCCCAGCCAGTCATTGAAATATCTGTATAATAATAGGTAAAGTCTATTGACTAATGTTAAGACAGTCATCAATATATCAAAGCTGGTGTGGACATAGAAAATACATGTATGAACTAAAGTTATCCCATATTGTATTATTAGGAAATGTTTATAGAATTTACCCTAATAAGCATGTTTATATGCATGTGGCAGACCCAACCTAGCATTAGTTCAGGAACCACTGAGTTTTGTCTGTCAAACACAGACTTCGTCAGAAGCGGAAGATAACTTTAGTTCATACATGTATGTACATGTGCACACTGGCTTGATTATGTATTGATAAGCCATCTTTACCTATCGTTATACCGGTATTCCAATGACTGGCTAGGGATTGTCGATTCACGGCATGGGACGTGTCTTTAATAATTTATCTTGCCTTTTTACTATAGATCATTATAGTCCCTCCATGTTGTCATAATAAAGGAGCTATTTATCTATCTGAGTACTTACTCCAGAGTGTGCCCATATCCTTTCCCACTACTTTATTTGCCCTTTCTGCTCCCTCTTTACTACTCTTCATTCCTATTGGCAGGTTTATGGAATCTCCTTTCCTTGTGTTTCCTTTCCAGGCAAACATGTCCTTCGCCACCATGTCCCGTGGCAGGAAGGTGGCTCTGTCCACATTAGGTGTTCTTGTTGCTGGTGGCGCTAGTTTGGCATTAGCACTCCACCGATCCGTTAAAGCCAGTGAACTGGAGTTGCACCCACCTACCTACCCATGGAGTCACAATGGCCATCTGTCATCTTTGGACCATAACAGGTAAAGGAATATTCAATAAAACTCAGCTTGACATACACGCCCCATTATTTACTGCGTCAGTATATTCCACGTCGAGGATTTACCAAACGCTAAGCTGCCTTCTGTATATATCAGTTTACAACTGTGTTGTTATCTGCTGGGGGAATATACAGAACGTCATTGATAATTGAGCCCATGCTAGAAATTTGCAGCAACCAATTAGATTGTCTTTTAATTGGATTACTGCGGTTAGATGACATCTGATTGGTTTACGTATGCCTGGTTGTGTGGTGATAACCACCCACTGTATTGGCTAATGGCAGGATTTACCAGTCATTAGAGCGGAGGGACAGGCTACATAATTATAGTGGATGTGGGCTCTCTACCGTAACCTTCTTTCCAGATCGCCATCCTCTCTAGAGTATCCACCCGTTCTAGAGAAAGGTGAATGTCATTGAAACATGCCGTGGGAAATTTGCAGCGTTCAGTTAAACACTGTGTGGCCTATCCCTATCACACTTGTAGATACGGCCTCATACTCCTCTCCATTCTTGGCTGCAGTTAGTAGAAAGTCTGGATAAACTTTGTATTTGTAGACTGCGCTGGTTGTTTTGTTTGGTAGGACGTTTTCTTGGACCTAGTGATTGGTGCCCTTGGTTATTTTAATCTCTATTTCTTGACTAAACTGTAGTTTGGGGACATTGGTTTAAAGATAAATATTTTTATTGAACATTAGTGTGTCTGGATGTTTTCATCGGGTTTCTAGTCACTGTGGAACATTAACCAGTATCTGATGGGTTTGACAGACATTACCATTAATAATAATGATTTAGGGTTGGCTGTTCTGTAAACCAAGCTGTAAAGAATCGCAGGTCGGGCAATTCAGAAGAAATGAAAATGAAAGACAAGTTGTAAAACTCCTTATTTTGGTTTTAAATGAACTTCTCCTTTTGCTGGAGTTGGTTTAATCACTGGTCACCAAAGGAATATGGTTTACCCAATGTCTCTAGCGGTCCATATTGTCTGTTTTACACCCTATGTTTCTAATTTTATATCCCAATTTGTGCTCCATTTTGTTTCTATTACACATCTTTTAAGATTTTGGAATTTTAACCTTTTGTGTTATTTTAAAAGCTCCTAAGCCCAACCTCCCCATAGCCCCCTTGTGTCCTTGCTAGCGCATTGCACATCTAGAGAGGCAATGCACCAAGAGTCGCTATCACTCATGTAGAAGTGCCGCAGTTAGTCTGTCATGCTATCCCTCCTGATAACGGCTTTTTATTTCAGTATTACAGTAAATCCTTGGTATACCTGCCTGGCTTAACCACTAAGATTAAAGGCTAAGGACCTTCATCCCAACCATTAATAGTGGCTGCCAATTCAAATTGTTCTAGCCAATCAGTCCACTCCCTAGTTACCCCATCAAATGGATCAGGTTTAAAAATAGGTTTGGCAATTGGGCCTGGTAGAGCTACTGAGTCTAACTGGGGAATTTCATCTGCAGGTACCAGGACAGGAGGATTTAAATCAATACTATCAGTAGCAGCCTCCATAGCTTAATACAGAGAACAAATATACAGAGAAACCAGGGAGAATAAATGGTATTACCAGCACCGCTGCCACCAATTTGTACCAGATCACTGCTTTATGGAAGGATTATGGGTAGCATGGCACACAGTGGGTTACTCTGACACATACCCTCCAACATTACCCCTTTAATAGTTACACTTATAGATACACATACCCTCCAACATTACCCCTTTAATAGTTACACTTATAGATACACATACCCTCCAACATTATCCATTTAATAGTTACCAGCTTCCAGAGGAACCAAATAGTATAATCTGACAGGTCTGAGAGTAGACCCAGGCAATCCTGCTACACTATGTGGTTGAAACTAAACATGGTAGGTTAATACTTATTAGTATTCACCACGGCAAGTGGTGATGGTACCTCATATATTATAACAGAAGGTACCTCACAGCATCATGTTATTGTAATAGCATTGCCCTAATAATCTAACATGTAAACAAACGTTTCTCATTCCCAGTTTACCTAAAGAAATGGATTTATCCTTTATATACTCTTTTATACAGATCTAATTGAAAAAAGTTGCTTCAGAGCAATTTTTAATAACTGATAACTGCTTTTTATTTCAGCATTACAGTAAATCCTTGGTATACCTGCCTAGGCTAAGGACTTGCAAGTGAGCACCTTTATCCCAACTATTAATAGTGGCTGCCAATTCAAATTGTTCTAGCCAATCAGTCCACTACCTAGTTACCCCATCAAATGGATCAGGTTTAAAAATGGGTTTGGCAATTGGGCCTGGTAGAGCTACTGAGTCTAACTGGGGAATTTCATCTGCAGGTACCAGGACAGGAGGATTTAAATCAATACTATCAGTAGCAGCCTCCATAGCGTAATACAGAGAACAAATATACAGAGAAAACAGGCAGAATAAATGGTATTACCAGCACCGCTGCCACCAATTTGTACCAGATCACAGCTTTATGGAAGGATTATGGGTAGCATGGCACACGGTGGGTTACTCTGGTGGTCTGGCACAAAGCAGACAGTGCACATAAACAGGTTCCCACATAACATGTGCAGTAATCAGGGGCGTCCCTGCCTATGGTGCACCACTTTATATATTGACCAGACCTGAATATTGTGTGTCCTTGTAACTTGGTGTACACTTATCTGTTATCTCAGAGTTTGTATCCAATAAGGTAAATTGTCTGTCCAGTAATCTGTCCTCTCAACAGGTGGTAACAGGATCTTATACACAGGGTCTTATACACAGGATCTTAAACACAGGGTCTTATACACAGGGTCTTATACACAGGGTCTTATACACAGGATCTTATACACAGGGTCTTATACACAGGATCTTAAACACAGGGTCTTATACACAGGGTCTTATACACAGGGTCTTATACACAGGATCTTATACACAGGGTCATATACACAGGATCTTAAACACAGGGTCTTATACACAGGATCTTACACACAGGGTCTTATACACAGGATCTTGTGTTGCAGTCAATATCACTCCAAAGCACACATCACAATCTACTTTCACTTTCTCTCCTCCTACCATAGAGAGCAGGGATGTCTTGTATTTTATTACTCACTGACGCCACCTGCAGGCTGGAGTTGGTATATAAGGAGCCTTATAAGGAGCAGACAGAAACTTTTTTTGGATTACATTTCCTTTCACATGGAGCAGACACAGGGGTGTGGTTTAAGCTTCCATTTGACCATTCCATTTTAAAATAAGGATCTCAGCTCTCTAAGTAAGTTTATGTATTTTGTATATTTTGTGTTGTACCTAATATAAGTCAATGCTAAATTTTATATACATTCACTGATGGTCATTTAAATGGTAACAGTGAGATAGTACACACATACACATATACCTTTCCTATGTGTAATATCCTATACCCCCCACCACATTGGTAGCTCATAAAAACTCTAAGCAATCTCCTATGGAGATATAAATATATTTATATAATATAAGGGATATGGCTTTTCCCCATATTCAGCAAAGTATGTTATGGGCCTAGGCACACTCCTTGTGGCTATTAGCCGGTTACTCGCAAGGTGCTCTCTCACCAAGTCCTCCATCAAGGACTCACTGCTATAGTTGAAGCATAAAATGATGTGAGGGGCACACTGGATGTGTATGTGATTGAAATAAACAATTCAAGTGTTGAATCTCACATCATTTTATGCTTTTCCCCATATTCACAGTGCATGTGATCACCATTTTTGGTGCAAATCGCATGCGCTGCCATAGGGTAACATGAAACAAAGCGCAGCACAAGCGGACGGCAGCACGCATTAATCGCACGCGATTCGTACTCTGAGTGGGGCCTTGTCCTAACAAATTTCTGCATTAGACGTGCAGGTACAGTTCACATTGTGGGTTCCAACCCTTTATCTATGTATTGGCTCTGCTGAAAAGGTTAACAGCCTCCTCCACATGCACCGGAACAGGCGAACATTCTGTTGGCAGGTACCAGGAGATCTGGGAAGGTGCTCGGGCCGAACGCTCCTTTCTGTTAAACCCATTGTCTCCCTCGTTTCCCCAGCTCTCTCCTCTTCCAAGAAAACTAGATTCTGCTCCAGCTCATCCCTCCTCAACTCTCCCGCCTTCCCCTTCCACTCTCAGGCCTGGGGGGGACTAGGTACACCCCACGGTGACACAGCTGTTCCATTATTGCAGATCCTCTTAGCAATTCCCCGCAGTGTTTGCTCTGCAGAACAAATTTACTGCAAAGGGTTCTGGGATCACAGTGAGAACTGGATTGTGGGACCAACAGGATCTAAATTCCCCCCATACAACTCCCTGTGTTAAACCCCATTCCCACGTTCCAGATGTTCAGTTTGTTTAGCACTCAAAGGAGCAGCAGTGCAGGAGTCTGAAAGGTCTACGGAAGGGCGACCCATGCCATTACATCCGCCACGGATCAATATTAACCCCTTCATAATATCTATATTAACCCCTTCGTTATATCTATATTAACCCCTTCATTCTATCTATATTAACCCCTTCATTATATCTATATTAACCCCTTCATAATATCTATATTAACCCCTTCATTATATCTATATTAACCCCTTCATTATATTTATATTAACCCCTTCATTATATCTATATAAACCTCTCTATTGTATCTATATTAACCCCTCTGTTGTATCTATATTAACCCCTTCATTATTATACACCCCACTCAATGCAATCTCCTATGGAGATATAAATATATTTTTATAATATCAGGGATATATATTCTGTTTATGGGCGGTTACGTTTGGTTGCACCATGAGTTTCGTTTCCAGAGCCATTCAAATATTTCCTATTTTTTCTGATGCAGCATTCGCCGCGGATACCAGGTGTACAAACATTGAGATCTTCACCGGCATTGTTGAAAACTCACTCTTGGTAGTAACAGGTGTTGTGGTTGGTCAGCCTGGTGTGAATAGACACAGCGTCACTGCAGAGGGATTTCCCAGTATAACAATGAACCTGCGTTACCAAGGAACGTCCGTATGTGCCGTAGTTAAACGGTGACCTCGGTGTGGAATCTCCATCATAGACGGTGCACCAGCAATCTCCAGGCTGGAGTATTGATTAATATTGTTCACATTTCTTCTACCTTCACCTTTCCCAGGTTCCTACTCCTACACTCCATAGAATAAAGGGTAACGTCTATGGTGCCATCTGAACGCCCAATATAACCTTGAAATGGGTCACCCAATCTTTTTGGTTGGAAAGCCCCACCGCTCGTTATCACTATAAGTCACTATTGTGGGCTGATAAAGTAAAACGCATTTGGCGTTTTGAACTTTTAATAAACTCAGTTTGTTTAGGATGAGGTCTCACACACAACGCACATCACTGCCATTCCGCTAATGTTCTGTGGCCCTTACACTGTCACCCTTTTATGGGTTTACCATGGGCAAACAGATTCCTAGCTGGTGAGAAACACGCTAGTGGGGCCTAGCCCTTAAAGGGACAGTTCAGTGGAAATATTTGTTAAATTGTTAGTCTAATGCATACTTATTTATTCTACATATTCTCTCCCATTGTGATAAATCAGTTGATTTCATACCCTTTCCTGTTCCCTGCTGTTAGCGGAGATTTCAGGTTCTAACGGTTCTTCTTCCCAGAATGCACCACTTCCTTGGAATGTGATGTTAAGATCTGTAAGAGCCGACAGGCATGGGGGTGGGAGGGACAAGCTGGTACAGTATTAGGGTCACTTGATTGGCTGCAGGTCAGGGAGGAGCCTTAGTGACAGGGGTGTCATATATGCTGATGGCAGAATGTTTGTCCCCTCTATTGTATCTATATTAGCCCCTTCATTATATCTATATTAACCCCTCTATTGTATCTACATTAACCCCTTCATTATATCTATATTAACCCCATTCATTATATCTATACTAACCCCTTCATTATATCTATATTAACCCCTCTATTGTATCTATATTAACCCCTTCTTTATATTTATATTAACCCCTTCTTTATATCTATATTAACCCCTCTATTGTATCTATATTAACCCCTCTATTGTATCTATATTAAGCCTTCATTATATCTATATTAACCCTTCATTAAATCTATATTTACCCCTTTATTTTATCTATATTAACCCGTTATTGTATCTATATTAACCCCTTTTATGAATCTATATTAATACCTTCATGTATCTAATTACCCCTTCTTGTATATTTACATTAACCCCTTCATTATATCTATATTATTTACTTCATTATATCTATATTAACCCCTCTATTGTATCTATATTAACCCTTCATTATATCTATATTAACCCTTCCTTATATCTATATTAACCCCTCTATTGTATCTATATTAATCCCTCTATTGTATCTATATTAGCCCCTTCATTATATCTATATTAACTCCTCTATTGTATCTACATTAACCCCTTCATTATATCTAAATTAACCCCATTCATTATATCTATACTAACCCCTTCATTATATCTATATTAACCCCTCTATTGTATCTATATTAACCCCTTCATTATATCTATGTTAACCCCTCTTTTGTATCTATATTAACCCCTTCATTGTATCTATATTAACCCCTCTATTGTATCTATATTAACCCCTCTATTGTATCTACATTTACCCTTCATTATATCTATATTAACCCCTCTATTGTATCTATAGTAACCCCTTTATTATATCTATATTAACCCTTCTATTGTATCTATAGTAACCCCTTCATTATATCTATATTAACCCCTCTGTTGTATCTATATTAACCCCTTCATTATATCTATATTAACCCCTCAATTGTATCTTTATTAGCCCCTTCATTATATCTATATTAACCCCTCTATTGTATCTATATTAACCCCTTCATTATATCTATATTAACCCCTCTATTGTATCTATATTAACCCCTTCTTTATATCTATATTAACCCCTCTTTTGTATCTATAATAACCCCTTCATTGTATCTATATTAACCCCTCTATTGTATCTATATTAACCCCTCTATTGTATCTACATTTACCCTTCATTATATCTATATTAACCCCTCTATTGTATCTATATTAACCCATCCATTGTATCTATATTAACTCCTCTATTGTATCTATATTAACCCTTTATTGTATCTATATTAACCCTTCTATTGTATCTATATAATCCCCTCTATTTTATTTATATTAACCCTTCCATATATCTATATTAACCCCTCTATTGTATCTATATTAGCCCCTCTATTATATCTATATTAACCCCTCCATTGTATTAATATTAACACCTTCATTGTGCAGAAACCTGTTTAGAAACAAACAATCATTTTGGAAATCACAATCAATCCCCTTGCTGATCTGGTCGGGTGATCAATTGGGCGAAAATGATCTTACCGTGTGCACCAGTCCTAATTCATTTCTAACCAGAAATACAACTGTGTGAAGTCAGTATATTTTTTCATCATTACAAGCCCTACAGTTGCTTGTGAAGGTTCTCATTCATCCAGGTCATGGTATATCTCTATCTGTATTTCATTCATCCAGGTTCATGGTAATATCGTTTTATTCAATTAGATCAACTTGTACTTGAAATGTTCGTTCTTGAAGACGTTTCGCTATCATCCGAGGGCTTTCTCAATTCAGAATGAACTTGTCAAGGATCTGTGGCAAATTATGT
>JAACNH010000431.1:25581-216157 GCA_019447015.1 Hymenochirus boettgeri | reverse complement strand
TAGTAACTGACCACCAGCGTTCCTATTCCATATGGTCACAGACAATGTACAGAGCCCTGCACGGTGCATGTAATATAATTCTAATCATTATGATTGGATAGTAACCGACCACCAGCGTTCCTATTCCATATGGAATTTAAACTCATAGGCTCAGTTTAATGTGTAGATTGCCCAAATTACTGTTTTTAAAGTTTTTATCCTGAAAGACCAGTAAACCCTAAAAGGGTATTTCCCCCTCCTGAATCTATAATTCTTTGAGATGTCGGAGCAAGTGTCCCTACGTCCTGTTATCTTTCAATTAACAAGGTAACTAACGTTAGGGCAGTGATTAATTCAGTCTCCCTGTCTGACTGATGAAAACTATTGGTACTGCATGTGTTCAACTATTTATCTGGGTCCTTGATCCAGTCTGGAAAAGCTTCCTATAACACCTCTTAGCCACAATGCAATCACACCTTGCATTCAGAAGGTCCCAAACACCTGGCTGTCGTGCTAATTGGGATTTTCTAGGGTATGTAATTGCCAACAGATTCTTGTAAAAGTCATTCTGAATTGAGAAATCCAGTCGGATGACTAGCGAAACGTCTTCAAGAACTAAACTTCAAGTCCAGTTGATCTAACTGAATACAATAGATATGTTAATACAATGACCATAACTTAAGATGTTGGGTCAAGTTCTGAACATTTATACAATGACCATAGCTTGAGATGTTGAGTCAAGGTAGGAACCTTCATCCAATGACCATAACTTAAGATGTTGGGTCATGGTAAGAATTTTCATACTATGACCGTAGAATAAGAAGATGAGACAAGGTGTAACCATTCTTACAATGACCATAGATCTAATGTACTTCTCTTCATAGAAGGTTCCAGATGAACAAACAGAATGTTCAGAAATATAAACAACCTATTACCATCCTATGTCCTGATTTCCATTTCAGGTTCCAGATGGCCATGTGGTGATGCTTTCTTTCCGTGTCCTAGACATAGAAGCAGACCCCAGCTGTCGCTATGACTACCTTAATGTGTATAATGGCCACAGCGACAGTGCCCAGAGGTTGGCTCGGGTCTGTGGAACATTTCGCCCTGGAGCTGTTATCTCAACTGGTCCACAAATGATGTTAGAGATGGTGACTGATGAAGGGACTGGAGGACGAGGATTTTTGGCTTGGTTCAATGCTGGATCCACCCAGGTTACTGGTAAAAATCAACCGTTAACATTAGTTCTTATAATTAAATATATAAAACAGATTGGAGGGGCTGTGAGTGACTTTCACCTTACAGGGTGATTAAAACCGTAATAAAGGTTATTCATGGTTACAACTTATCTAACCAAGCATCTTGTTACATTTCTAGAGAGCCAATTCTGCGGTGGAAAATTTGAAAAACCCCAGGGAAGTCTAAGCACACCCAACTGGCCTGAAAATAACTACCCAAGCGGAATAAGCTGTTCCTGGCATATTGTGGCTCCTCAAAATAAGGTGAGACCATTTTGCCACCTCAGAGCTACAGTAGATACAATTGATATTAGCATGAATATGAGATGGTCTCTGATGGAGCAGTCATGACCTCCTAATTTATATCTATGCCATCCTAATCAGTAGGAGATGTCTAGTGGTAAAACCAAGGTAGTGTGCTTTACAATATTTAGTATTGTATCATGTCTGAAGATGAAGCTTAAGTGCTTGGAAAGATTGCATTTTCAATCATTGAAGTCAGCCAAGGTATTACATTATATCCAAGATGTCTTGGAAGAATAGAAATAGAATTTAGCATTTGTTGCTTAAGCGGAACCCGTTAAGAAAACTTCTCATTTAGTACATGTGGGATAGGAAAAAAAATATATCAGTAATGAGAGTTTTATAAATGTAAAACTATAGTTTTTTTTTTTTATCGAAAGGGTGATTTACATATTCCCTGTCCTCGTTAACATTTAATATTAAACTGACCCTTATTTTTCCATTAGGTGGTTGAATTGTCTTTTGGAAAGTTTGATGTTGAAGCCGATACTTACTGCCGCTACGACTACCTAGCTGTGTTTAATGGTGGGGAGACAGACAACACTCAGTTAATCGGAAAATTCTGTGGTGATACTGCACCAAAGTAAGTACGGACTAGACGCAGACTCCTCTATACATACATAGGCTCCTCTATACAGACACAGTCTTCTCTATACAGACACAGACTCCTCTATACAGACACAGTCTCCTCTATACAGACACAGTCTCCTCTCTCCTCTATACAGACACAGGCTCCTCTATACATACACAGGCTCCTCTATACAGTCACAGTCTCTTCTATACATATAAGCTGATAGAAGGGATTTGTTTATAGTAGTAAATGGGTCCATAGACTTGGAGAGGACAGTGGATCTAATGTGGAATGCTGAGGAAAAGGCAGCAGGGAGGCCTGAGAAGAAGTAACCAAATATATTGATGGAGGCCAAAAACAGTCCGAAGAGTCCACACCCATCACCCCTGCCAGTGACCATCCAGTCAGATTGGCTTGTTTAACATTGGGAAGTCGCCTAGATGATGGTTCACATCTCTTTTCCCATTCTGGTTTATTTACTATTTCTAATGTAGAGATCACCAAAGAGTGACGGATCATCTATGATTTACTTTGATGTGGTCTTGTTAATTTGTATTCAAAATGTTAAAGAGCATGTCCACCCGAATTTTTATTTTTTTATATGGCATTCCCCATGGGCTCCCAGCCCCAACCGCATTATTTATTTTTTTTAAAAAGCCCCCCAAACTCTACTTACCTCCCCTCTTTCCTCTGCCGGTCCCGCCCCTCTGCTTGCATTTTCTAGCAAGCAGAGGGCCGGGGGGGGGGGTGCCGGGGTTTTTTGATTCTTTAAAGAATTCTGGTACAATATAACACACACTATGTTTGTTGTCTTCTGCAACTTCTAACTCCTTTGGATTCTGTTCTTTAAGAACCATATATTCCCATGGCAACGAAATGCTGGTTCAGTTCGTCTCCGACCTTAGTGTAACTGCTGATGGATTCGCTGCAAACTACAGGATGAGAGACGCCTCCGATGTGCCAAAGACCAAGCCGACATCTGGCAGCATCACAGAGGTTAAGGTTGCTTTGGATAAGAAGCCAATACCCACCAAATCACCCAAAACCACCGCCAAGCCCACCACAAAACCTAAACCCACTAAAGCTGGGAAACTGGCAACAACTGCTGTGCCCAAAGCCAAACCGACAGATCTACCAAAACAGACCAAGAGTCCAGGTCCAAAGCCAAACCGACAGATCTACCAAAACAGACCAAGAGTCCAGGTAATTATGAAGACCAACAGTAATGTCCTGGTCCAATCTAACTAGAGAAGGACAGGGTCTCGGAATAATACTCTCCTATTAACTGGGAAAGGCTTCTAAACATTACTTATAATGGGAAAGAGTTAGTCAGTAGAGGTTTTAACAATAGCAAACAAAATGCTTCTTACTTTATACCCTACCCATAACAACCTTTATACCCTACCCATAATGTCTGTATAACAGTTACATAGTAACATAGTATTGGAGGTTGTATAAAGACATACGTCCATCTAGTCCAACCATTATACCCTACCCATAATGTCTGTATAACAGTTACATAGTAACATAGTATTGGAGGTTGTATAAAGACATACGTCCATCTAGTCCAACCTTTATACCCTACCCATAATGTCTGTATAACAGTTACATATTAACATAGTATTGGAGGTTGTATAAAGACATACGTCCATCTAGTCCAACCTTTATACCCTGCTCTTTAACCCTACCTAACCGTTTATCTAGAGGAAGGCAAAAGGATAAGGATTGGACAATATGTTGAAGATATTTCTTTGTTGATTAAGCAGAAATTTATCCTGAACATTGGATCTAAGGAAACTTTCAGGCCTCTGTTGAGTAACGTTGGAGGAAACCCGAGAGTTTATCTGATATATAATACACAGTTGCCCTTATATATTTTCAGAAGCATGGCAGGGTAGGATGTCTGCATTGTTTAATCACCTTTATCCTGGTGTTTTACTAGGTCCTGTGTCATCTGTTAAATGTCCGGAAAAATGCAGAAAATCTGGAACCCTTGGGAATCACTTCTGTGCCAATCAGTTTGGTAAGAAATGTGGTTAGAACTTTGTTTTATGGCCAATATTTTGCAGATCCCCTTTTTGTTCCTTCTTCACGTAGATGCCTAACGACAGCATTCCATCTCTACACAGACATCGAGCCGTCTCTCGGTTATACATACCAAGCAGTCTCCTCTATACAGACACCGGCCCTCTCTATACACCACGACAGTCTCCTATACAGAACATCCCCTATACAGGACACAGTCTCCTCGATACAGAAACAGTTCTCTATACCAGACACAGGCTCCTCTATACAGACCACAGGCTCTCTATACCTACACAGGCCTCGCTATACAGACACGGCTCCTCTATTACATACACAGGCTCCTCATACATACAAGGCTTCCTACTATACAGACACAGGCTCCTCTATACAGACACCAGTCCTCCTCTATAAAGACAAGGCTCCTACTATAGATACACAGGATCCTCCTCTATTAGATACACAGTCTCACTCCATACATACACAGTTACTTATACAGACACAGTCATCCTCGATACAGAAACAGATCGCCTCTATACAGGACACAGTCTCCTTATACAGACACGGAGATCTCTATACAGACACAGGCTCCTCTATACAGACACAGACTCCTCTACACATACACCGACTCCTCTACACATACACCGGCTCCTCTACACATACACAGGCTCCTCTATACAGACACAGGCTCCTTTACAGACAGCAGGCTCCTACTATACAGACACAGGACTCTCTATACAGACACAGCATTATACAGACAAAGACTCCTCTATACAGACACAGACTCCTCTATACAGACCAGGACTCTCTATACAGACACAGCGCTCCTCATACAGACACAGGTCCCTATATACAGACACAGGCTCATACTATAAGACACAGACTCTTACACATAACAGGCTCCTACTACACATACCACGGGCCTCTCTATACCAGGCACTGGCTCCTCTTAGAAGACACAGGCGCATCCTCTATACCAGACACAGCTCTATATACAGCACAGTCTCTCTGTCTATACAGACACAGTTCCTCTTCTAGACAGACACAGACTCCTTCTAATACATAAACCAGTTCCTCTATACAGACACAGGCTCCTCTATGATACAACATGGCTCTCTATAGATGACACAGTCTCCCTCTATACATAAACAGTCTCCTAATATACAGAAACAGTCCGCTCTATACAGACACAGGCTCCTCTATAACAGACACAGTCTCCTCTAATATCAGCCACGAGGCTCCCTATACAGACAACCGGCTCTCTATACAGACACAGGACTCCTTAAAACACATACACGACTCCTCTACACATACACAGGCTCCTCGTACACATACCACAGGCATTCCTCTATACAGACACAGAGCTCTATATACGACGAACAGGCTCCTCTATACAGAACAGGTCCTCTATAAGGGACACAGGCTCATCTATACAGACACGACTCCCCCCTATACAGACACAGATCTCTATACAGCCACAGCTCCTCTATACAGACACAGGCTCTACCTATACAGACACGGGCTCCTTATACAGACAAAGACTCGATATACAAACAGACTCCTCTACACATACACGAGGCTCCTCTACACATACACGGAGCTCATTATACAGACACAGGCTCCTCTCTACAGACACAGCTCTTATACAGACACGGCCTCCTCTAGCGTCCTATTCATCGACGCTCGCTACATCATAATACAGACCAGTCTCATCTTATACGACACAGTCTCTCTTAACAAGACAAGACTCTCTAATACATACACAGACCTCCTCTTATACAGACACAGTTCCTCTCTACAGACCACAGTCTCCTCTATGAAAGACACAGTCTCCTCTATACATACACCAGGTCTCTATACAGACACAGGCTCCTCTATACAGTCACTGGCTCCTCTATACAGACACAGGCTCCTCTATACAGACACAGGCTCCTCTATACAGACACAGACTCCTCTCTATACAGGACAACGCTCCTCTAATACCGCCCAATTCCTCTTTATACAGACACAGCAGTCTCCTCTAATACAGACACAGTCTCCTCATACAGACACAGTATCCTCTGTACAGACACAGTATCCTCCTGGACGACACAGGCTCTCTGGTACATACACAGACTCCTCTATAAGACACAGCTCTACCTCCTATACAGACACAGTACTCCTCTATAATACACAGTCTCCCTATAAGACCAGTCTCCTCTATTACAGCACAGTATCACCTTAAACATACACAGTTCTCCTCTTACAGACACAGTCTCTACTATACAGACACAGTCTCCTCTTACAGACACAGGCTCCTCTATACAGAAACCCAGTCTCCTCTATACATACACAGATTACTCTATACAGACAAAGGCTCCTTATACATACACAGCTCTCTATACAGACACAGTATCTCTATACAGACACAGTATCCCTCTATACAGACACAGTCTCCTCTATAACAACCACAGTCTCTCTATACAGACTACAGTCTCCTATACAGGCGACAGCGTCCTCTATACAGACACAGGCTCTCTATACAGACACAGATCCTCTATACAGACACAGTTCCTCTATACAGGACACAGCTCTCGATACAGACACAGTAATAATCCTCCTATACCAGACACGTCTCCTATACATACACAGACTCCTGTATTACAGACACAGTCTCCTATATTACAGACACAGTCTCCTCTTACATATCCAGTCTCTCTATACAGACCACAGTCTAATCTATACGACCAGTAGCCTTATAGGACACAGTCTCCGATAGAGACACAGTCTCCTCTTACAGACACAGTCTCCTTCAATACAGACACAGCTCCTCTTAAAGACACCACGTATTCCTCTATACAGACACAGTCTCCTCTATACAGACCCGTTATCCTCTGTACAGACACAGGATCCTCCTGAAGACAAAGGCTCTCTGTACAGACCACAGGTCCCATCTGTACAGGACAAGGCTCCATACTGCTATTTCCTCTACAGACACAGTCTCTCTATACCGACACAGTAATTCCTCGTGACAGACCTAGTACTATGTACAGACAAGCTCCTCTATACAGACACAGTCTCCTCTATACAGACACAGGCTCTTCAAATACACAGACTCCTCTACACATACACAGTCTCCTCTACACATACACAGGCTCCTCTATACAGACACAGGCTCCTCTATACAGACACAGGCTCCTCTATACAGAACAGGCTCATGTATACAGACACAGGCTCCTCTATACAGACACAGGCTCCCTATACAGACACAGGCTCCTCTATACAGACACAGGGGGGGGGGGCTACCTAGACACAGACACAGGCCTCCCTATAACAGGACACAGGGCTCCTCTTACAGGACACAGACTCCTCTCTATACAGACAGGTCTCTCTATCAGACACAGTCGCCTCTCTATACAGACACAGTTCCTCTAACAGACACCAGTATCCTATATACAGACAACAGTATCTCTATACAGACACAGTATCCTCTGTACAGGACACAGGCTCCCTCTGTACATAAACAGACTCCTTATTATTTTTTCCCAGACACATGTCTCCTCTATACAGACACAGTCTCCTCTATACATTACACAGTCTCTCTATACAGACACTATCTACCTCTTACAGAAACAGTCTCCTCTATACAGACACAGGCTATCCTCTATACAGACACAGTCTCCTCTATACATACACAGATTCCTCTATACAGACCCGCGCTCCTCTATACATACACAGATCGTCTTATACAGACACAGGGCTCCTCTATACAACACAACAGTTACTCGATTACAGACACAGTCTCTCTATTACAGACACAGTTCCCTATACAGACACAGTTCTCAGAGTCTATACAGACACAGCCTCCTCTATACAGCAACAAGGCTCCTCTATACATACACAGGCCTCTACTATACAGACAAGGCTCCTCATAGATACACAGGCTACTCTCTACATACACAGGCTCCTCATACAGACACGAGCCTCCTCTCTACAGACACAGTCTCCTCTATACAGACACAGCGACTCCTCTATAGATTACACAGGCTCATCTATAGATACACAGTACCCTCCTATTAAATAAACAGTCTCATTCTACAGGGACACCAAGTACCTCCCTCTATACAGACACAGTTTCTCCTACTATACAGACACAGTACTCCTCTATACAGACACGGGCTCCTCTATACAGAAAGGATCCTATACAGACACAGACTCCAAAACATAAATAACAGATCCTCTAACATACACAGCTCCTCTACACATACACAGAGCTCCTACTCTACAGGGACACCAGGCTCCTCATACAGGGGACACAAGGGCTTCCGTATATACAGGGAACACAGGCTACATTTCCTTATACAGACACAGCTCATCTATACAGACACAGAATCCTCTAGTAAAGACCCCACAGATCCTCTATACAGAACAGGTCTTTTCCCTATCTTACAGGGACACAGGGGCTCCTCATTACAGACAACCAGCTCCTCTATACAGACACAGGGTCTAACGATTAAAGGACACAGGAACTCTGCCCCCCTCTGTACACATACAACAGCTCCCTCTACAATACACGCGGGATCCTCTATACGGAACAAAGGGTCTCTATTACAAGGGACACCTAGGTATCCTCTATACAGACCACAGGCTAGCCTCTATACAGCACAGCTCCTCTATACAGCACCGGTCTCCTCTTACAGACAACAGACTCCTCTTAAGTTACACAGTCTTCCCTCTATACAGAACCAAAGGTTCCTCTATATACACCGGATCCTCTATAGTACACAGTTTCCTCTATTTACATTACACAGTCTCATCTATACAGGAAACCACATAGTCTCCTCTATACAGGACAAGAGTCTTCTATTACAGACACAGTTACTCCTCTTACAGAAACGGGTCTCATCAGGGACACCAGGCTTCCTCTATACCAGGACACCAGACTACTCTACACATGACACAGACTCCTCTACACATAACAGGCTCTCTACACATACACGAGGCTCACTCTATCACGAGCACAGCTCCTACACACAGGCTCCTCCTATACAGACACAGGTCTCGCTCTATTACAGGACACAGGCTCCCTCATACAGACACAGTTGCTCCATCTATCATCACCAGACTCAACAAGCACGTCCTCTATACAGACAGCCTCTATTAGTCACGTCCCTCTAGATCAATTCGTTTACAGACACAGGCTCTCTATAGACCAGCTCGCTACAGACAAGCTTCTAACAGAGTCTCCCTACAGCACCTTCTATACAGGGGACACAGGCTCCTTCTATAGACATGCTACCGCGACACATGGAACGAGTCTCCATCTACACATATACAGCTCTCAGCACGACTGTATCATTCAGAGCTTCTCTGACAGAATACGAGGCTCCTCTATCAGACACACGGCGCCTCTATACGACGACTCCTACGCACAGGTCTCCTTTAACAGACTCCATACAGACACAGAGCTCCTTGAACAGCTAAGACCATCTATACAGAAACACCGATACCGAAAGCTCCTATATACAGGAACAGTTTACAAACCAGACTCCTCTATACAGAACAACAAGTCTACCTCTACGACACGATCCTCCTAACAACAGGCTCCTCTCACATTAACAGCCACGGTTTCCTCTATACAGGACCAGCTTTAGCAGACCAGGGCTCTCGTTACAGACACAGACTCTATTAACAGATCACGTCTCCTCTATTAACAGACACAGGCTCCTGCTAACAGACACGACTCTCTATACATGCCGACTCTCTAGTACAGCACCAGTCTTCTATCGGACACTCCCTCTCTATACAGACACAGCTCCTCTATCAGACCATCAGTCTCTCTATACAGGGAAACACAGGCTCCTCTATACAGGTCACAGGATCTGCTGCTATACAGATCACTCGCTCTATGACAGAACACGGCTTCTCTATAAACAGATCCCCGTATCGTCACAGACACAGGCTCCTCTGTCGATACACAGTCTCACTGCATCACAGACACAGTCTACCTAAACAGAACACAGTCCTTCCTCTATTAAGACACAGGTTCCTCTATACCAGACACAGTATCCTTCATACAGGACACAGTCTCCTCGTATAACAGACTCACCAGGCTTAAGCCGTTCCTCATATACAGACACAGTCTCCTCATACTAAACTTCGTACAACACAGCCTATAACACAGTTCTATACAGGAGCACAGGCCCTCTATTACAGGACCACAGTATCTCCTACTATACACAGTCCTACACAGCGCTCCTCTATACAGACCACAGTCTCTCTATTACAGGACACCAGTACCTCTAACCTACATCTCCTCTTACAGACACGGTCTCCTCTATACAGACACAGTCGTCACTCTATTACAGACACAGCTCCTCTACAACAGGTTTTACAACACAGGCTCCTCTATACAGACCACAGGATCCTCTATAAGGGACACAGTCTCCTCTATACAGACACAGGCTCCTCTAGTACAGACACAGGTCTCCTTCGATTACAGGACAACAGTTTCCTCTATACATAACAGACTCCTCTATACAGACACAGTCTTCCTATGACAGACACAGTCTCCTCGTACATATACAGTCTCCATCTATACAGACCACAGTACTCATCTATACGACACAGTCTCCGCTATAGAGACCACAGTCTCCTCTATAGAGGACACAGTCTCCTCTATATACAGACACCAGTCTCACTCCATCAGACACAGTCTCCTCTATTACAGGACACAGTCATCCGTCTATAGCAGACACCTAGTCTCCCTATACAGCAACAACAGTATCCCTTGTACAGAACAGTATCCTTCTGTAAGAAAAAGGCTCCTCCTGTACAGACACAGTCATCACTCTGTAAGACACAGGTCCTCGTATACAGACACGTCCTCCTTATCACAGACACAGTATCCTCTGTTACAGACACAGTATCTCTGTACCAGGCACAAAGGACTCTCTGTACAGACACAGTCTCCTCTATACAGACACAGGCTCCTCCCACATACGACTCTCCTACACATACATCAGGTACATCCTTACACATACACAGGCTCTACCATCCCCTCTATACAGACACAGGCTCTCTATAAAGACCAGGCTCCTCTTACAGACACAGGCTCATTGTATCTACAGAACAGACTCCTCTATACAGACACAGGCTCCTCTATACAGACACAGGCTCCTCTATACACGACACAGGCTCCTCTATACAGGACCACAGGCATCTCTTATACAGACACAGGCTCCCTATACTAACAGAAACAGACTCCTCTCTATACAGACACAGGCTCCTCTATACAGACACAGTATCTCTTCTTACACATACAGTCTCGTCTACCTACAGCACACAGTGCTCCTCTATCAGACACAGTATACCTATACAGACCACAGTCCGCTTGTACAGACACAGGTCCTTGTACATACACAGACTCCTCTATACAGCAGTCTCCTCTTACAGCACATCTTACCTCTCTATATACATTACACAAGTCTCGTTTATCAGACACAGTCTCCTCTATACAGCACAGTCTACCTATATCGACAGACACAGGCTCTCCTCTATACAGACACAGTCTAACTCTATACATACACAGATTCCTCTATACAGACACAGGTCCTCTATACATACACAGTATCGCTCTATACCGCACAGCTTTTTACAACCACGTCTCCTCTATACAGACACAGTCTCCTCTATAACAGACAGGTCTCCTCTATACAGGACACAGTCCCTCTATACAAACAGGCTCCTCTGACACAGGCTCATCTACTACACAGGCTCCTCTATACAGACCAGGCTCCGCTTATATACATACACAGGCTCCTCTATACATACACAGGCTCCTCTATACAGACACAGGCTCCTCTATACAGACACAGTCTCCTCTATACAGACACAGGCTCCTCTATAGATACACAGGCTCCTCTATAGATACACAGTCTCCTCATACATACACAGTCTCCTCTATACAGACACAGTCTCCTCTATACAGACACAGGCTCCTCTATACAGACACAGGCTCCTCTATACAGACACAGGGCTCCTCTATACAGACCACAGGCTCTCTATACAGACACAGACTCCTCTACACATACACAGGCTCCACACTACACAGGCTCTCTACACATACACAGGTCCTCTATACAGACACAGGCTCCTCTATACAGACACAGGCTCCTCTATACAGACACAGGCTCATCTATACAGACACAGCTCCTCATATTAAGGACACAAACCTCTCATACAGGACACAGCTCTTATCAGGACACAGCCTCCTCTATACGACACAGGCTCCTCATACAGACAGAACAGGCTCTCTAACAGACACAGGCCTCCTACTACAGACACAGATCTTACACATACACAGGCTCCTATACACATACACGGGCTCCTCTACAGACACAGGCCGCCTCTATACAGACACAGGCTCCTCTATACAGACACAGGCTCCTCTATACAGACACGGGCTCCTCATACAGGACACAGTCTCCTCTATACAGACACAGACTCCTCTATACATACACAGTCTCCTCTATACAGACACAGGCTCATCATAGATACACAGGCTCCTCTATAGATACACAGTCTCCTCTATACATACACCAGTCTCCTCTATACAGACACAGTCTCCTCTATACAGACACAGGCTCCTCTATACAGACACAGTCTCCTCTATACAGACACGGGCTCCTCTATACAGACACAGGCTCCTCACGACACGATCTAACATACAACAGAATCCCTACACATACAACAGGCTCCTCTACACATAACACAGGCTCCTCTATACACAGACACAGGCCTCCTCTATACAGGACACAGGCTCCCTTAAAGACACCCACACAGGCTCCTCTATACAGACACAGGCTCCTCTATACAGACACAGGCTCCTCTATACAGGACACAGACTCCTCTATACAGACACAGGCTCCTCTATACAGGACACAGACTCCTCTATACAGACACAGGTCCTCTATACAGACACAGGCTCCTCTATACAGACACAGACTTCTAACATACACAGGTCCTTATACATAAGGGATCCTCTATACAGACACAGGCGTCCCTATACAGACACAGCTCCTCTATACAGACACAGGCTCCCTTCTACACAAGTACCTCTATTACAGACACAGTCTCCTCTATACAGACACAGACTCCTCTTATACATGACACAGACTCCTCTATACAGACACAGTCTTGCCTCTATACAGCACACAGTCGTTCCTCTATGACAGAACACAGTCTCCTCTATACATACAACAGGCTCTCTACAACAGCCTCTATTAGCGACAACTAGGCTCTCTATACAGACACGTGGTCCTCTTACAGCACAGGACTCCTCTATAACGACACAGTCTCTTCTTGTACAGACACAGGCTCCTCTATACATACACAGTCTCCTCTATACAGACACAGGCTCCTCTATACAGACAAGCTCCTCTGTACAGACACAGTCTCTTCTGTACAGACACAGGCTCCTCTATACATACACAGTCCCTCTATACAGACACAGTCTCCTCTATACAGACACAGACGCCTCATACAGACACAGTCTCCTCTATACATACACAGTCTCTTCTATACAGACACAGACTACTCTGTACAGACACAGGCTCCTCTATACACACACAGTCTCCTCTATACAGACACAGTCTCTTCTATACAGACACAGACTCCTATATACAGAACGTCTCCTATCAGCCACAGTCTCCTCTATACAGACACAGTCTCCTCTATACAGACACAGGCTCCTCTATACAGACACAGTCTCCTATATACAGACACAGGCCTCCTCTATACAGACACAGGCTCCTCTATACAGACACAGGCTCCTCTATAGATACACAGTCTCCTCTATACAGACACAGTCTCCTCTATACGACACAGGCTCCTCTATACAGACACAGGCTCCTCTATACAGACACAGTCTCCTCTATACGTACACAGGCTCCTCTATACGTACACAGGCTCCTCTATACGTACAGACACACATTAAAGACACAGATCTCTATCGATAACAGTCTCCTCTATACAGACACCAGGCTCCTCTAGACAGACACAGGCCCTCCTCTTTACATACACAGGCTCCTCTATACATACACAGGCTCCTCTATACAGACACAGGCTCCTCTATACAGACACAGTCTCCTCTAAACAAACACAGTCTCCCCTATACATACACAGTCTCCTCTATACAAGACACAGTCTCTTCTATACAGACACAGGCTCCTCTATACAGACACAGGCTCCTCTATACGAACAGTCCCTCTTATACAGACACAGCTCCTCTATACAGACACAGGTCCTTATAATACAACAGGCTCCTCTTTATACATACACAGGCTCTCTATAACATACACGGCTCCTCTATACAGACACAGGCTCCTTATACATACACAGGCTCCTCTATACAGACACAGGCTCCTCTATACAGACACAGTCTCCTCTATACAGACACAGACTACCTCTATACAGACACAGGCTCCTCTATACAGACACAGGCTCCTCTATAACATTACACAGTCTCCTCTATACAGACACAGGCATCTCCATACATACACAGTCTCCTCTATACAGACACAGTCTACTTATACAGAACAGGCTCTCTATACCATACACAGTCTCCCTCTATACAGACACAGCTCCTCTATAAACACAGTCCCTTACAGTCACACAGTCTCCTCTATACAGACACAGTCTCCTCTATACATACACAGTCTCCTCTATACAGACACAGGCTCCTCTATACATACACAGTCTCCTCTATCAGTATAAATCCTCTATACCATACACAGTCTCCTTATACAGAATCAGTCTCCTCTATACATACACAGTCTCCCTCTATACAGGACACCAGGCTCCTGTATACTACACAGTCTCTTCTATACAGACACAGGCTCCTCTATACAAACACAGTCTTCTATACAAGACACAGTTCTCCTCTATACAGACCAGTCTACTCTAGACAGACACGTCTACTCTTAGAGACACAGTTCCCTATACAGCACAGTCCTCATACGACACAAGCCCTCTATACAACACAGTCTCCTCTATACAAACCACAGTCTCCTCTATACATACACAGTCTCCTCTATACAAGACACAGTCTCCTCTGTACATACACAGTCTCTTCTATACAGATCAACAGGCTCCTCTTATACATACACAGTTCCTCTATACAAGACACAGTCTCTCTATACAGACACAGGCTCCTCATACAAACATCCTCCTCTATACAGCACAGAATACACAGTCTCCTCTATACAGACACAGGCTCCTCTATAAGACACAGGCTCCTCTATTACATACAGTCTCCTCTATCACAGACACAGGCGCTCCTTCCAGTCTATACAAACCACACAGTAGCCTCTATACAGACACAGTCTCCTCTATACGCACAGGGCTTCTCTACAAACACAGTCTCCTCTCTATACAACACAGTATCCTTCTTATCATGACACAGTGCCTCCTCTATACAGTACACAGTCTCTTCTATACATATTAAGCTATAGAAGGATTTGTTACAGTAGTAAAATGGGTCCATTAGACTTGGAGAGGACAGTGGATCTAATGTGGAATGCTGAGGAAAAGGCCAGCAGGGAGGCTTGAAGAAGAAGTAACCAAATTATATGAGGAGGCCAAAAACAGTTCCGAAGAGTCCACACCCATCACCTCCTGCCAGTGACCATCCAGTCAGATTGGCTTGTTTAACATTGGGAAGTCGCCTAGATGATGGTTCACATCTCTTTTCCCATCTTGGTTTATTTACTATTTCTAATGTAGAGATCACCAAAGAGTGACGGGATCATCTATGATTTATTTGATGTGGTCTTGTTAATTTGTATTCAAAATGTTAAAGAGCAAGTCACCCGAATTTTTATTTTTTATATATGCATTCCCATGGGCTCCAGCCCCAACCGCATTATTATTTTTTTTAAAAAGCCCCCCAAACTCTACTTACCTCCCCTCTTTCCTCGCGCCGCTCCCGGCCTCTGCTTGCTAGAAAATGCAGACAGAGAGGGCGGGGAACGGCAGCCGCGTTCTGTGATTGGCTGAGCGGCAGCCAATCACGGCGACGCGGCTGCCGGCAGCTCACTTCGCCGGGGAAGAGGAGAGGTAAGTAAAGTTTGGGGAGATTTCTAAGCAACAAATCTAGCGGCTGGGTGGGGCTGGGAGCCCTTGGGGAATATGTATATATAAAACATTTTTACGATAGGGGGAGGAATCGAGAGAGGGATGGGAGAGGGAGGGGAGAGAGGTACGGGGAGAAGGGGCTGCAGTACGCATGGCCAAAATCTCCGGGAGGCCAGGAAGCAGGGCAGTGTCCTATATGGACATGCTAGCCTCCTGTGTGGGCAGTTTTTGGACTTTGGGGGGGACTACAGGAGAACATATGGAGCTGGGATGTTGAGGTAGGATTAAACTACACTATACATGGTGGGGGGCCAGTAGTTGGGGGGGATTATAGTTTTGGGGGGTAGCGACATGCCCAAATCAATGATCTTTATCTTCACAGCATTAATGTTGCCTTTGGGGATTAGTGTGGGGATTAGAACAGCGGACACACTGCACTACCACTAGTCAGCCACCAGGTGGCACATAAACCGAAAATTTGCTGCAGGGGTGGACGAGCCATAGGGGGGATGCCTGTGAGGGGAATGCATGGGGTGGATGTGTACAATGTGCCAGGGGGGTGTATCGGGGGGGGGGGGGTGGGGTGCGGGGTTTTGTTGATTCTTTAAAGAATTCTGGTACAATATAAACACCACATGTTTGTTGTTTCTGCAACTTCTAACTCCTTTGGATTCTGTTCTTTAAGAACCTATTATTCCCATGGCAACGAAATGCTGGTTCAGTTCGTCTTCGACCTTAGTGTAACTGCTGATGGATTCGCTGCAAAACTCAGGATGAGAGACGCCTCGATGTGCCAAAGACCAAGCCGAACATTCTGCAGCATCACAGAGGTTAAGGGTGCTTTGGATAAGAAGCCAATACCACCAAATTACCCAAAAAAACCACCGCCAAGCCCACCACACAACAAAACCCCACAAGCTGGGAAACTGGCAACACCACTGCTGTCCCAAAGCCAAACCGACAGATCTACCAAAAAGACCAAGAGTCCAGGTAATTATGAAGACCAACAGTAATGTCCTGGTCCAATCTAACTAGAGAAGGACAGGGTCCGGATAATACTCTACCTATTAATGGGAAGGCTTCTAAACATTACTTATAATGGGAAAAGAGTTAAGTCAGTAGAGGTTTTAACAATAGCAAACAAAATGCTTCTTACTTTATACCCTACCCATAATGTGATAAAGGTACAGTAATAACATAGTATTGGAGGTTGTATAAAGACATACGTCCATCTAGTCCAACCTTTATACCCTATCCATAATGTCTGTATAACAGTTACATAGTAACATAGTATTGAGGTTGTATAAAGACATACGTCCATCTGTCAACCTTATACCCTACCCATAATGTCTGTATAACAGTTACATAGTAACATTGAGTATTGGAGGTTGTATAAAGACATACGTCCATCTAGTCCAACCTTTATACCTACCCATAATGTCTGTTATAACAGTTACATAGTAACATAGTATTGGAGGTTGTATAAGACAAGTACGTCCCATTCTAGTCCAACCTTTATACCCTACCCATAATGTCTGGATAAACAGTTACATAGTAACATAGTATTGGAGGTTGTATAAAGACTAACGTCCATCTAGTCCAACCTTTATACCCTACCCATAAGTCTGTATAAACAGTTACATAGTAACATAGTATTGAGGTTGTATAAAGCATACTCCATCTAGTCCAACCTTTATACCCTACCCATAATGTCTGTATAACAGTTACATAGTAACTAGTTATTGGAGGTTGTATAAAGACACAACGTCCATCTAGTCGCACCTTTATACCCTACCCATAATGTCTGTATAAAAGTTACATAGTAACATAGTTGGAGGTTGTATAAAGACATACGTCCATCTAGTCCAAACCTTTTATACCTACCCATAATGTTCGTATAACAGTTAAATAGACATAGTATTGGAGGTTGTAAAAGACATACGTCCATCTAGTCCGACCTTTAACCCTACCCATAATGTCTGTATAACAGTTACATAGTAACATAGTATTGGAGGTTGTTATAAGACATAACGTCCATCTAGTCCAACCTTTATACCCTACCCATAATGTCTGTATAACAGTTACATGTAACATAGTATTGGAGGTTGTATATAGACATACGTCAGCTAGTCCAACCTTTATACCCTACCCATAATGTCTGTATAACAGTTACATAGTAACATAGTATTGGGAGGTGTTATATAAAGACATACGTCCATCTAGTCCAACCTTTATACCTACCATAATGTCAGTTTTTATAACATTTACATAGTAACATAGTATTGTAGGTTGTATAAAGACAACGTCCACTAGTCCACTTTATACCCTACCCATAATGTCTGTAACAGTACTAGTAACATAGATTGGAGGTTGTATAAAACCACGTCCATCTAGTCCAACCTTTATACCTACCCATAATGTTGGTATAACAGTTACATAGGAACATTGTATTGGAGGTTGTATAAAGACATACGTCCATCTAGTCCAACCTTTATACCACACCCATAATGTCTGTATAAACAGTTACATAGTAACATAGTATTGGAGGTTGTATAAAGACATACGTCATCTAGTCCAACCTTTATACCCTACCCATAATGTCTGTATAACAGTTACATAGTAAACATAGTATGGAGGTGTTATAAAGACATACGTCCATCTAGTCAAACTTTATACCACACCCATAATGTCTGTATAACAGTTACATAGTACATAGGATTGGAGGTGTATAAAGACATACTCCATCTAGTCTAAACCTTTATCCCTACCCATTATGTCTGTTATAACAGTTACTAATAACAATAGTATTGGAGTTTGTAATAAGACATACGTCCATCAGTCCAACCTTTAACCCATACCCATAATGTTGTATAAACAGTTACATAGTAACATGTATTGGAGGTTGTATAAACATAAGTCCATCTAGTCCAACCTTGAACCCTACCCATAATGTCTGTAACCTAGTAGTGGAGGTTGTATAAAAGACATACGTCCATCTAGTCCAACCTTTATACCCTACCCCTAATGTCTGTATAACAGTTACACCGTAACATAGTATTGGAGGTTGTAAAAGAAACGTCCATCTAGTCCAACCTTTATACCCAACCATAATGTCTGTATAACAGGTACACAGTAACATAGTATTGGAGGTTGATAAAGAATACGTCCATTATCTAACAGTACATTAGTAACATAGTATTGGAGGTTGTATAAAGACAAAATGCATCTAGTCCAACCTTTTACCCTACCCATATTTGTTGTATAACAGTTACATAGTACATAGATTGAGGTTGATATAAAGACATATGTCCATCTAGTCCAACCTTTATACCCTACCCATAATGTCTGTATAACAGTTACATAGTAACATAGTATTGGAGGTTGTATAAATGACATATGTCCATCTAGTCCAACCTTTAACCTGCTCTTTAACCCTACCTAACCGTTTATCTAGAGGAAGGCAAAAGGATAAGGATATTGGGGGGAACAATTTTTTAATGTTGAAGATATTTCTTTGTTGATTAAGCAGAAATTTATCCTGAACATTGATCTAAGGAAACTTTCAGGCCTACTGTTGAGTAACGTTGGAGGAAACCCGGGAGGTTTATCTGATATATAATACCACAGTTGACCCTTAAATTTTCAGAAGCATGGCAGGGTAGGATGTCTGCATTGTGTTAATCACCTTTATCCTGGTGTTTTATAGGTCCGTGTGTCATTGTTAAATGTCCGGAAAAATGCAGAAGAAGACTGACGAACCCTTGCGGTGGAATCACTTCTGTGCAATCAGTTTGGTAAGAAATGTGGTTAGAACTTTGTTTTATGGCCAATATTTTGCAGATCCCCTTTTTGTTCCTTCCGACTTCCTGTCTGCTACAAGTACTTGGGGATACTTGCAGTTGTAGCTTTAAAGGGTATGTACACTGACAAATTAATTACCCATTAGTGGAAACTATAATTCATCCCAACTATCACTGTATCATTTTTTTGTAGATCTGTCCCCTATTTCTTTAGATATTCAATCTGAAACATCTTACATTTCTTTTTTTTTAAACTGAATTTTATTGGCAAACCCAATGAAAATACAGACATATACCGTATATACTCGAATATAAGTCGACCCGAGTATAAGTCGAGGTACCTATTCTTACCTCAAAAATGAGTAAAAACTGATTGACTCGAGTATAAGTCGAGGGTAGAAATTATCACCACTACTACCTTCTCATTCTGTATTGTTTCGAGGGTTTAGTTGCCCTTTAAATGTACAGCAGCATTCCCATACAGTAGTCCCATACACTAATAGCCAAATCCAGTATGGCTATTACTGTATGGAAATACTATATTTGAATTCTGCTGTCCATTTAAAGGGCAACTAAAGCCTCAAAACAATACAGAATGAGACCTTTAAATTAACAGTAATCCCCAATTCATTGGCACTCCAGATGTTTGGAAACTACAACTCCCAGCATGCTTTAGATGCTGGCAGTTGTAGTTTACAAACATCTGTAGTGGAACTGCACACACTAAACATATTTACAACCCCTAAATAAACTATCCTGTCCCTGACCCAAATGACTCCCTTACTCTCCCCCCCACCCCCAGGAATAAAACCCTATATCCCTGCACCCATCTTATCACCACCCTGCCACTACAGTACCTATTCTTTTATGCAGCCTTACCTTTTTCCAGGTGCTGTGGGGCAAGCAGTCATAGTTGCAGGAAAGTCCGTGCCCCCGACATCCCTCACTTGATGGAGGAATCCGGCTGCCACATCCACTGACGTCACTACTCAGCGCCGGTCTCATTTCCCGGCGCCGAGTAGTGACGTCAGTGGATGCGGCCATCAGCGGATGCGGCAGCCGGATTCCTCTATCAAGTGAGTAACTGACTCGAGTATAAGTCGAGGTTCAGTTTTCAGGCTGTTTTTACAGTCTGAAAACCTCGACTTATACTCGAGTATATATGGTACATGAATTTGTACAATAAAAATCAAAAGAAAAAGTTTGCTTTTATTGCTTCAGTCTTAAATTGCACGTATGGCTACACTGGGTAAGTTTAAACCATCCATGGGGGGAGGGTAACTTGGAACAACTTTCAGTCACTTTAAGCATATTACATTTTTTTATATCTTGACATACATTTTAGGTGTATATATGTGAATCTGTGGCATAATTGCCACAGATTCTTGTACAATTCATTCTGAATTGAGAGATCCAGTCGGATGACTAGCGAAACGTCTTCAAGAACTAAACTTCAAGTCCAGTTGATCTAATTGAATACAACAGATACATTGTAGGTGTAACTTAACTGTAACCTACAAACAAGTTGAGTCAGAGATGCATAATTGTTGGTCATTTGCAGTTACTTGTCCTTAGTACTTATCGTATCTTATATGGGACCACCGAAATGGTTAAACCAGGGGGTAGCCTCTATTGACATAGATTAACCTTAAATAGCATATTCATAATCATTTTCTTCCAAACACTGAATTTGGGTGTGGTGGGACCATCCATGTCAAGATTATCGTCCTTCCGGCGTAGAATAGGGATTCTTTGAGGAATAGTAATTGGGGTCTGTTCCAGATATCCACCTCAGGTATTCCTAGGATGCAGAGTTTGGGTTCTAGGGGTACATGTCTGTCTAATATCTCAGTTAAGAGCGTTGTGACTTTGTCCCGGAACCTGTGAACAGGGGTGTCTCTCTAATGAGGCAAAATGAGCAAAATGCTCAGGGCGGCGCCCCTGCTAAATATGAGACAGCCGTCAGGCAGAGCTCACTTTAAATTATTTTTTTATTTAGAAAAGAGGCAGGCAGAGCAGAAAGAAAATAAACATAGCGCCTAGTAGTACAAATGGGGGGCATTTAAAAGTTTGGCTCAGGTGGCAAAAAACCACAGAGATACTCCTGCCTGTGAATATGTGGGCAGTTCCATAAGAGATGCCAGAAGTCTGCAGGGTTGCTTTTATCCTCTCGTTTTCAGTAGTTGGATAACAGGGTGAGTCTGTATGGGGAGTGCAGTGCTTTGGAATTCAGATATTATGCAATATTGCAGTTGAGGTATCTGAATAGTGATGTGTGATGAGTTCTTATACCAGAAAATGGCAGTAGTTTGTGGTTTTCGGTGATCTGTAGTATTGTATGCCTCTTTCCTCCCATCTTAGCGAGAAGGCTGGGTTATGCCACATGGTGGTTTCCTCTGGTATGCCTGTGTACTGGAATATCTTATTGGTTTGTTTCCAGGTATACAGTTGTTGTGCATGGAGGGATGTGACATTTGTGCTGTGCTGTCCAGCTAGGAAGGCTATGGGGGAAGTGGGAAAGTATGGATGTAGCATTCTCTCTGCTTCTTCGGTAGGGTCTGCGGAGTTAGTTGGTGGCAATAACCAGGTTCCAAAGTATTTCAGCTGACCAGCTAAATAGTACAATTTCAGATCTGGCATTGCCAATCCAGCTTCAGTCTTGGGTCTCTGTAGGACTTAAAGTCTTACCCTGTTGCGCCCTGAACCCCAGAGGTAAGAGTTGTAAGAAGGAGTCAGGGATTATGGTCATGGTGTGCTGTAAGGTGAACATCTTACATTTCAGCATTTCTGTAGATGGAATGGTTTGACAGTTGGTGTGCTGTATGCTGTATTGACAGTTGGTGTGCTGTATGCTGTATTGACAGTTGGTGTGCTGTATGCAGTATTGACAATTGGTATGGGGTAAAATAGTCAGGTCAGTGGTCCGAGCCTGAACAAAACAAGTATTGTTTTGAAGGCATGCAGCAACACACACACCTCAGAGTAAGTGCTACTTACACATATTTATTTATAGATTAACATGATGCAAAGTAATTTTTTCAGTATAGATACACATTAAAACATCTGTAACACTGCATGCACCCGTGTTGTAGAAAATAACAAAGTATGTGTACACAAGCTCTGTTACAATACAAGGGTCAGGGTTTAGCCCACAAACAGATTGTTTAGCAGTGGAATGAGTCCGAATAAATGCGGTTTCCATGTGGTATGAACAGTAACGGTCTCCAATTTCCATTGGTGGGAAGAAAATAAAAGGGAAACTAATTAAAAATCAATTTCTCAGTTTCTGTCTCTATTGAAGACACTGGATTCATTTAATTCTATAATAAGCAGACACTCCTTTAAATAGCAAATGTTATTTCCTGCCATTCAGAACCCGATGTATCTTAGTGATTCCTAAACAAAGATACAGGGGCCCCACTTACACCCAATCATTACCTTAGTACAATGAGACACAAAGTAGCTATTTGGACATCTTCCCACTCTCTCCCTCAATAAAACAAACTGAGCATGTCTGGACCACTGGGAGAGAAAATAACGAGATCTCTGTGATTTAGGGTGTGGTTTTCTATTAAAGATGTGGATTTGGTGATACTTATGTCTTATTTTCCCATAGTTCTGACAGGGGTAGTAAAGTCTCTTGATAAAGGCGAAGTTGAGAACACAGTTCAAGCCTCTGTCAACGTAATTAAAAGCTACAAGGTCGGAGATCTGAACATCCAACAAGCTGGAAAGACTATGACTATCACGGTTATCAATGAATGTCCCAAGTGCCCTGTCCTGAAGAAAGGTAATATACATATAAACTCATTGTTCTGTCTATAATGAGATCAGATTACTCTTTGTAAGACAGTAAGATCTCCATTGTGCTCACCAGGTTCCAGCTACTTGTTCATGGGTGAAGTGGATAATGAAGGAAGGGGCAGGATTGTTGGAGACAGTTTCGTCGTTGCCTTCAAGGCTGCCCAACATCAGATCCTCACTGCCATCTCCAAGAAACCGTGCCCGTAGCTTCCCGTTTGCCGTCCTTCTGTCCGGGGCCAACACTGTCTAATGTGAACTGTGATATTCCCCGGTTCCTATGAGCTGTGATAATCACCTTCCTCTGCCCTATATTGCTTCTAGTAATGTCCTCTGATTGGTCCAGCTGCACTCTATCATCCCTTCCCACCATCTTTAACCCTCAGTATTATCTAATTTTATTCACCACTCTGGTAAACACCGACCAACCACAGAATGTTCCAGACCGATAATCGATCTTGTGGCTCGACAATCATGTGGTACAGCGAAAAGCGCGGTCCAATATTTACACCCAAATGACCAATATTTTTACCACCAGCTGATGCCGGTCAAACTTTCATCCAAATAGGATATTATTGGTAAGTCGATTGGTGCAACCGATGTTGCCTAAAAATTGATCAGATTGATTGTCACACAGAGAATATTTTGGTTGATTGGACCGAACTATCGACCCATTTGTGCCAGTCCAGTCCCCTTTCTCCTTTCTCTCTTCTTCCTTTCCTATCATTAGACCCATTATACCTTCCCTCCAGATCTCACTCACCCTCTACACCCCGCTGGGACCAATAAACATGTTTAACTGTTTGGGCCTTGTTCTGCTTTCTGTCAGTTCTCAGGTCATGGTGGGATTCGATTCAGGGCAGGACCAAAGCAGAAAGTCTTCTCCTTTAAATGACTTACCAGCCAATCACCATTCTCAGTGGTCAATAGTATGACAAACAGTATTGGTAATGTACTAACGGCCAAATGTGCTATTGGAAGTTGCAGATATCACAGATTATTGAAAATGGCCCCCTGTATTCATAAAGATGATCATTCAACTGGAGAGGGTTTACAGAAAAGAAACAAAATCAATAAGGGGAATGGAGGATATCGGCTATGTAGACACATAAGATAAATTGAAACTAAATTAATAGGGGGAATGTAGGATCTTGACCATGTAGACAAATAAGAACTAAATTAATAGGGGAAATGGAGGATCTTGACCATGTAGATAAATTAGAACTAAATGAAAAGGGGGAATGGAGGATCTTGACCATGTAGACAAATTAGATAAATAAGAACTAAATTAATAAGGGGAATGGAGGATCTTGAACATGTAGACAAATTAGATAAATAAGAACTAAATTAATAAGGGGAATGGAGGATCTTATTGACCATGAGATAAATTAGAACTAAAGCATAGGGGGAATGGGAGGATCTTGACCATGTAGACAAATAATAAATAAACTAAATTAATAAGGGGAATGGAGGATCTTGACCATGTAGATAAATTAGAACTAATGAATAGGGTGAATGGAGGATTTGACCAGGGTAGACAAATTAGATAACTAAGAACTAAATTAATAAGGGGAATGGAGGTATTGAACCATGTAGAAAATTAGAAAATCAGAAACTAATAATAAGGGGAATGGAGGATCTTGACCATGTGACAAATTAGATAAATAAGAAACTAATAATAAGGGGAATGAAGGATCTTGACCATGTAGACAAATAGATAATAAGAAAACTAAATTAATAAGGGGAAATGGAGGATCTTGACCCATGTAGATAAAATTAGAACTAAATGAATAGGGTGAATGGAGGATCTTGACATGTAGACAAATAGATAATAAGAACTAATAATAAGGGGAATGGAGGATCTTGACCATGTAGATAATTAGAACTAAATAATAGGGTGAATGGAGGATCTTGACCATGTAGACACATTAGATAAATAAGAAATACAGAATATAGGGGAATGGAGGATCTTGACCATGTAGATAAATTAGAACTAAATGAATAGGGTGAATGGAGGATCTTGACCATGTAGACAAATTAGATAAATAAGAACTAAATTAATAAGGGGAATGGAGGATCTTGACCATGTAGACAAATTAGAAAAATAAGAACTAAATTAATAAGGGGAATGGAGGATCTTGACCATGTAGACAAATTAGATAAATAAGAACTAAATTAATAAGGGGAATGAAGGATCTTGACCATGTAGACAAATTAGATAAATAAGAACTAAATTAATAAGGGGAATGAAGGATCTTGACCATGTAGATAAATTAGAACTAAATGAATAGGGGGAATGGAGGATCTTGACCATGTAGACGAATTAGATAAGTAAGAACTAAATTAATAAGGGGAATGGAGGATCTTGACCATGTAGATAAATTAGAACTAAATGAATAGGGGGATGGAGGATCTTGATACATTTGTAACTAGAGAAGAACATTGCTCCTTTACATTCCGTTCTGCAATAAATGCAAAAAAAGGATAGGATTTCTTTTCTGGGTGAACCTATGAATAAACCTAATAGTTCCTATTGGACACATTTTTTAAGCACACGATCATAAATTTGATGATGATCGGTATTTAATTTGCACCTGGGTTGTAAAAAAAAATAGCCAAGGTGCAAAATTCCGAGCGGTATCGGCGACAGAAAACTGCAACTCTTCAGTGACTGTATTTTCCATCTGCAGTCAGATTTTCCATAAAGGACTGATGACCAGCGTTAAATGCCGTGATCACTGGAAATTATTATATTACATAATGTATTATATTACACTTCAATATCAGATGGGGTATGAGTTCTAATACCAGGCTACCATACAGCAGCATTCATTTATAAGAAGTACGGTGGCTCAGTGGTTAGCACTGGTCCTGAGTTCGATTCCACCCTTGGACACATCTGCAAGTTTGTATGTTCTCCCCGTGCTTGCATGGGCACTTTGTATGTTCTCCCCGTGCTTGCGTGGGCACTTTGTATGTTCTCCCCGTGCTTGCGTATCAGCATAGAAAACACAGTTATAAGAAGGAAAAGTCAAGCAATGCCCCTGAGTCTATAGGGCAAGGTCCGACTGTACTGCTTGTCGGACAATTTCTCGTGTTGCCAAACGTGCAACCGTTTTTATTTACATTGAGTTAAATGTTAACGTGCAATGTGCACCAAAAATGGTGATCGCTTGCGTTGCCAAAACGCAACACAATGCAGCACAGATGTTGGGACAATTTAATGGCGGTGTCTAAGCAGATTTGATCTGAAAAATGGATCCCACTGCACATATTTTGCACATAATGGGGCCTATCCCTAAACGAGATGGGGATTATCATGGATAATGGAGTTCTGTATAAAAGCACAAGACCGTAGCACAGAACTAATATCCTTATAATTTACAGTAGGGGATACATTACTCACTATACTCACTATATAATGTACAGTAGGGAATACATTACTCAATGTATAATGTACAGTAGGGGATACATCACTAATAATATAATGTACAGTAGGGGATACATTACTCACTATACTCACTATATAATGTACAGTAGGGGATACATTACTCACTATACTCACTATATAATGTACAGTAGGGAATACATTACTCAATGTATAATGTACAGTAGGGGATACATCACTAATAATATAATGTACAGTAGGGGACACATGACTCACTATATAATGTACAGTAGGGGATACATGACACACTGTATAATGTACAGTAGGGGATACATCACTTACTGTATAATGTACAGTAGGGGATAAATCACTAATAATATAATGTATAGTAGGGGAAACATTACTCACTGTATAATGTACAGTAGGGGATACATTACTCACTGTATAATGTACAGTAGGAGATACATAACTCGCTGTATAATGTACAATAGGGGATACATGACTCTGTATAATGTACAGTAGGGGATACATCACTCACTGTATAATGTACAGTAGGGGATACATGACTCACTATATAATGTACAGTAGGGGATACATGACTCACTGTATAATGTACAGTAGGGGATACATGACTCACTGTATAATGTACAGTAGGGGATACATTACTCACTGTATAATGTACAGTAGGGGATACATTACTCACTGTATAATGTACAGTAGGAGATACATAACTCGCTGTATAATGTACAATAGGGGATACATTACTCACTGTATAATGTACAGTAGGGGATACATTACTCACTGTATAATCTACAGTAGGGGATACATCACTTACTGTATAATGTACAATAGGGGATACATCACTCACTATATAATGCACAGTAGGGGATACATTAATCAATATATAATGTACAGTAGGGGATACATGACTCTACCACGATGTAATGTACGTAGGGGATACATGAATCACTGTATAATGTACAGTGGGGATCACATACCCACGATAATTGTCCAGTAAGGGATAATGAAAACTGTAAATTGATACAGTAGGGGATACATGATCAGGTAATGTTACAGTAGGGGATATACTTGAATCCACTGTTAATGTACAGTAGGGGAATATGAATGCACTGTACATGTACAGTAGGGGGTAACTACGAACTGTCCATAATGTACAGTAGGGGATACATAATCACTATAATGTACAGTAGGGGATACATCTACTCACTGTAATCACAGACAGTAGGGATCATTCTGGATATGTTACAATAGGGGATACATGAATGTTTAGAGGGTTTAGTTGCCCTTTAAATGTAAAAGGCAGCATTCCAAAACGTAGTCCCATACACTTAATACAAATCCAAATTTGCGCTATTACTGTATGGAGGAATACTATATTTGGAATTCTGATATCCATTAAAGGGCACTAAAGCCTCAAAACAATACATAATGAGACCTTTTAAATTAACAGTTAATCCAATTCATTGGCACTCCAAAGGTTGGAAACTACAACTCCCAGCAGCTTTAGATGCTGGGGAGTTGTAGTTACAAACATCGGTAGTGGAACTGCCACACAACTTAAACATATTGTACAACCCCTAAATAAACTATCCTGTCCCTGACCCCAAATGACTCCCTCTACTCTCCCCCCACCCCAGGAAATAATAAAACCCTATTGCCTGCACCATCTTCTTACCCTGCCACTACAGTCCTACCTCTTCTTTTATGAGCTTTACCTTTTTCCAGGCGCTGTGGGGAAGCAGTCATAAGGTTTGCAGGAAAGTACCGTGCCCGCGACATCCCTCACCTTGATGGAGGAATCGGCTGGCCACATCCACTGACGTCACTTACTCAGCGACGGTTCTACATTTCAGGCGCCGAGTAGTGACGTCAGTGGATGCGGCCATCAGCGGATTGCGGCAGCCGGATTCCTCTATCAAGTGAGTAACTGACCGAGTATTAAGTCGAGGTTCAGTTTTCAGGGCTGTTTTTACAGTATGAAAACCTCGACTTATACTCGAGTTATATATGGTACATGAATTGTACAATAAAAATCAAAAGAAAAAAGTGTTTTATTGGCTTCAGTCTTAGAATTGCACGTATGGCACATGGGGTAAGTTTCAACATCCACAGGGGGAGGGTAAATTGGAACAACTTTCAGTCACTTTAAGCATATTACATTTTTTTATATCTTGACATACATTTTAGGTGTAATATGTATAGTGGCATACATTGCCACAGATTCTTGTACAATTATTCTGAATGAGCGATCCAGTCGGATGACTAGCGAACGCTGCAAGAACAAACTTCAAGCCAGTTGATCTAATTGAATCACAACAAGATACATGTAGGTGTAATTAAATGTAACCTACAAACAAGTTGAGTCAGAGATGCATAATTGTTGGTCATTTGCAGTTAACTTTCCTTGTAATTATCGTATCTTAATGGGACCACCGAAATGGTTAAACCAGAGGGGTAGCCTCTATTGACATAGATTAACCTTAAATAGCATATTGCATAATCATTTTCTTCCAAACACGAATTAGGGTGTGGTGGGACCATCATGTCACAGGATTATCGTCCTTCCGGCCGTGGAATGGGTTCTTTGAGGATAGTACGTGGGGTCTGTTCCAGATATCCACCTCAGGTATTCCTAGGATGCAGCGTTGGGTTTCTAGGGGTACAGTCTGTCTAAATCTCAGTTAAGAGCGTGTGTGCTTTGTCCCGAACCTGTTGAACAGGGGTGTCCTCTAATGAGGCCAAAATGAGCAAAATGCTAAGGGCGGCGCCCCTCTAAATATGAGACAGCCGTCAGGTCAGAGCTCACTTTAAATTAGTTTTTTATCAGAAAAAGAGGGCAGGCGCGCAGAAAGAAAATAAACCTAGCGCCTAGTAGTAACAAATGGGTGGGCATTTAAAAGTTTGGCACAGGTGGCAAAAAACCACAGAGGATTACTCCTGCCTGTGAATAATGTGGGGCAGTTCCATAAGAGATGCAAGAAGTCTGACCAGGGTTGCTTTTATCCTCTCGTTTTAGTAGTTGGGAGAACGGGTGCGTCTGTATGGGAGTGCAGTGCTTTAGCAATATTGCAGTTGAGGTATCTGAAAGAGTGATGTGTGATGAGTCTTATACAGAAAATGGCAGTGTTTGTGGTTTTCGGTGATCTGTCGTATTGTAATGCATCCTTTTCCTCCCATTCTTAGCGAGAGGCTGGTATGCACATGGTGTTTCCTCTGGTATGCCTGTCTGTACTGTAAATCTTATTGGTGTGGTTTTCCAGGTCTCAGTTGTTGGCATGAGGGATGTGGACATTTTGCTGTGATGTCCAGCTCGGAAGGCTATGGGGGAAGTGGGAAAAGTATGGATGTAGCATTTCTATCTGCTTCTCGGTAGGGTCTGCGGAGTGAGGTTAGTTAGGTGGTGGACAAATAAAACCAGGTTCCCAAAGTATTTAGGCTGACCAGATAATAGTTCCAATTTCAGATCTGGCATTGCCAAATCCAGCTTCAGTCTGGGTTCTGAGGACTTAAAGTCTTACCCTGTCGAGCCTGAACCCCAGAAGGTAAGAGTTGTAAGAAGGAGTGCAGGATATGGTCCATTGGCGTGCTGTAAGGTGAAACATCTTACATTCCGCATTTCTGAGATGGAATGGTTTTGACAGTTGGTGGTGATGTATGACTGTATTGACAGTTTTGTGCGTATGCTGTATTGAAGTTGGTGTGCTGCTAGGCAGGTATTGACAATTGGTATGGGGTAAAAAAAAAATAGTCAGGTCAGTGGTCCGAGCCCGAACAAAAACCAAGTATTTTTTGAAGGCATGCAGCCAACCACAACACACTCAGAGTAAGTGCACTTACACATATTTATTTATAGATTAACATGATGCAAAGTAATTTTTTCAGTATAATACACATTAAAACATCTGTACACTGCATGCACCCGTGTTGTAGAAAATAACAAAGTATGTGTACACAAGCTCTGTTACAATACAAGGTCAGGTGTTTAGCCCACAAAACGATTGTGTAGCAGTGGAATGAGTCTGAATAAATGCGTTTCAATGTGGTCCCATCCATGAACGTAAAGGTCTCAATTCATTGGTGGGAAGAAGAAAATAAAAGGGAGGGAAACTAATAAAAATCCCAATTTCTCAGTTTCTGTCTCTATTGAAGGAAACTGGATTCATTTAATTTATAATTAAGCAGACCACTCCTTTAAAATCAGCAACAATTGTTATTCCTGCCATTCAGAACTCGATGTATCTTAGTGGAATCCTAAACAAAAGATACAGGGCCCCACTGACAACTCCAATCATTACCTTAGTTAAAATGAGACAAGTAGCTATTGGACATGCTCCCACTCTCTCCCTCAATTAAAACAAACTGAGATGTCTGGACCACTGGAGAGAAAATCGATGATCTTGTGATTTAGGGTGTGGTTGTTCTATTAAAGATGTGGATTGGTGATACTTATGTCTTATTTCCATAGTTCCTGACAGGGGTAGTAAATCTCTGATAAAGGCGAAGTTGAGGAAAACAGTTCACGCCTCTGTCAACGTAATTAAAGCTACAAGGTCGGAGATCTGAACATCCAACAAGCTGGAAAGACTATGCTACAGGTGATCAATGAATGTCCCAAGTGCCCTGTCGAAGAAAGGTTTAATCTATACATATAAACTCATTTTCTGTCTTAAGAGATCAGATTACTCTTTGTAAGCAGTACGATCTCCATTGTGCTCACCAGGTTCCAGTACTTGTTCATGGGTGAAGGGGATACATGAAGGAAGGCAGATTGTTGGAGACAGTTTCGTCGTTGCCTTTCCAAGCCGCCCAACATCAGATCCCTAACTGGCCTCTCCAAGAAACAGTGCCGTAGGGTGCTTTCCCGTTTGCCGTCCGTCTGCCGGGGCCAACACGTTACTGGAACTGTGATATTCCCCGGTTCGATGAGCTGTGATAATCACCTTCCTCTGCCTATATTGCTTGAGTAATGTCCTCGAATTGGTCCCAGCTGGCACTCTATCATCCCTTCCACCATCTTTAACCCTCAGTATGATCTCATTTTATTCCCCACTTGGTAAAACACCGACCAACCACAGGAATGTTCAGGACCGCTAATGATCTTGGGGCTCGACAATCATTGTGGTACCGCGAAAAGCGCGGGTCCAATATTTAACCCCACTGACCCAATTTTTACCACCAGATGTGACGGTCAAACTTCATCCAACTAGGATATATTGGTAGCGATTGGTGCAAACCGATGTGCCTTAAAAAAATTGAGCAGATTGATTGTCAACAGAGAATATTTGGTTGATTGGACCGAACTATCACCCATTTGGCCAGTCCAGTCCCCTTTCTACTTTCTCTCTTCTTCCTTTCCTTCATTCGACCCATTATACCTTACCTACCAGATCTCACTCACCCTATACACCCGCTTGGGACCAATAAACATGTTTAACTTTTGGGGACTGTTTGCTTTCTGTCAGTTCTAAGGTCATGGTGGGATTAGATTCAGGGCAGGGACCAAAAGCAGAAAGTCTTCTCCTTTAAATGACTTAACAGCCAATCACCATTCTCAGTGGGTCAAGACGTATGACAAACAGTATTGGTATTGTACTAACAGCCAACCAAATGGCTTGGGAAGTTGCCAGATAATCACAGATATTGAAATGGCCCCTGTATTCATAAGATGATCCTGAACTGGAGAGGGTTAAAGAAAGAAACAAAATCCATAAGGGGAATGGGGATATCGGCTATGTAGACCACATAGATTGATAAATTGAAAACTAAATTAATAGGGGGAATGTAGGATCTTGACATGTAGACAAATAAGAAACTAAATTAACTAGGGGGAAATGGAGATCTTGGACCATGTAGAGAAATTTAGAACTAAATCGAAAAAGGGGGAATGGAGGATCTTGACCGGTAGACAATTAGGATAAAAAGAACTAAATAATAAGGGGAATGGGAGGATTCGTGAACATGTAGAAAATTATAAATCAGAACTAAATAATAAGGGGAATGGAGGATCTTGACCATGTAGGACCAGTGTGCTAAATAAGAACCTAATTCATAAGGGGAATGGGGAATCTGACCATGTAGGGACAAATTAGATATTAATAAGAACTAATAATAAGGGGAATGAAGGATCTTGACCATGTAGATAAATCTAGATTAATAAGAACTGAATTAAATAGGGTGAATGGAGGATCTTGACCATGTAGACAAATAGATAAATAAGACTAAATTAAATAGTGGGGAAGGAGGATCTTGACCATGTAGAAAATTAGAGAAATAAGGACTAAATTAAACGGGGAATGGGGATTTGACCATGTCGAAAATTAGATTTAATAAGAACTTAATTACTAGGGGGAATGGGAGGATCTTGAACCATGTTAGAAAAATTAGATAAATAAGAACTAAATAATAAGGCGGAATGGCAGAGATCTTGACATTTGTCGATAAATTTAGAACTAAATGGCCCATAGGGGGAATGGAGGATCTGACATGTAGACAAATTAGATAAATAAGAACTAAATTAATAAGGGAATGGAGGATCTGGACCATGTAGATAAATTCGACCTAAAATGAATAGGGGAAGGAGGATCTGACCATGTCGACAAAAATTAGATTAAATAAGAACTAAATAATAAGGGGATAGGAGGATCTGACAAATGTAGCCAATTAGAAAAATAAGTAACTAATTTTACGATAGGTGAATTGGAGGATCTTGACCATGTAGACAAATTAGATAAATACGAACTAAAATATAGGGAAATGAAGGATCTTGACCATGAGACAAATTAGATATCAAATAAGAATAAAATTAATAAGGGGAATGAAGGATTTGCCCATGTAGATTAAATTAGAAACTAAATGAATAGGGGGAATGGAGGATCTTGCACCACACTGTAGACAAATGAGATAAATAAGAACTAAATTAATACGGGGAGGAATGGCGGAGCTTGACCATGTAGATAAATTAGAACTAAATGAATTAGGGTGAATGGAGGATCTTGACCATGTAGACAAATTAGATAAATAAGAAACTAAATGAATAAGGGAATGATGACGTATCTGACCATGTAGATCAAAGTAGATAAATAACGCACACACTAAATTAATAAGGGGAAATGAGGATCTTGACCATGTAAGTCTTTAAATTAGAAATAAATGAATTCGGGGGAATGCGAGGATCTTGACCAGGTAGAAGAATTAGATAAGTCAAGAACTCAATTAATAAGGGGACTGGAGGATCCTGACATGTAGATAAATTAGAACTAAGGGCATAGGGTTAGAATGGAGGATCTTGACAATGTAGACAAATAGATCAATAAGAACTAACAGGAATTAGGGTGAATGGAGGATCCTGGCACCCTTCAGACAAATAGATAAATAAGAACTAACCCATTATAAGGGGGACTGGGGATCATGACCATGTAGAACAAATAGATAAATAGAACTAAATTAATAAGGGGATGAAGGATCTTGACATGTAGACAATTAGAAACAAATGAATAGGGGGAATGGAGGATCTGGGGGACCCTGTAGACGAATTAGATAAATAAGAACTAAATTAATAGGGGTATTGGAGGGGATCTTGGACCGGAGACAAATTAGATAAATAAGAACGAAATTATCAGGGAATGGAGGATCTGACCATGTACGATAATTAGAAGTAAATGGAATAGGGGGATGGGGATCTTGATACATTTGTAACTAGAGAAGAACATTGCTACCTTTACATTCCGTTCTGCAATAAATGCAAAAAAAGGTAGGATTCTTGTCTCGGTGAACCCTATGAATAAACCTAATATTCCTATTGGACACATTTTTTTAAAGCAACGGATCCTAAATTGATGAGATGTCGGTATTAATTTGCACCTGGGTTGTATAAAAAAAAATAGCACAAGTGCCAAATCTCGGCGGTATCGGCGGACAGAAAACTGCAACTCTCAGGACGGTATTTACATCTGGTCGATTTCAAAAGGACTGTGACCGCGCGTGTAATGCCGTGATCACTGGAAATTTTTATAAATAGTAGTATTATTACACTTCATATAGATGGGGTATGAGTTCTATACCAGGCTACATACGCAGCATTCATTTATAAGAAGTACGGGGCTCAGTGGTTAGCACTGGTCTGAGTTCGATTCCACCTTGGACATCTCATTGTCAAAGTGATGTTCTCCCGTGCTTGACCATGGCATTTGTATGTTCTCCCCGTGCTTGGTGGGCGACTTGGTATGTTCCTCCGTGCTTGCCGTATCAGCATGCGAAAAACGTTATAGAAGGAAAAGTAGCATTGCCCTGAGTCCTATCGGGCAAGGTCCGACCCTGTATGTTGTCGGACAATTTTCGGTTGTTGCCAACGTTGCAACCGTTTTTATTTAAATTGAGTTGTAAATGTGCTCGTGCAATGTGCACCAAAAATGGTGATCGCCTTGCGTTAGCCCCAAAACGCAACACATGCAGCCCAGTGTTGGGACCAATTCAATGGGGTTGTCCCCGCCCATTTTCTAAGCAATGATCTGAAAAAATGGATCCCACTGCACAGTATTTTGCACATAATGGGGCCTATCCCTAAACGGGATGGGGATTATCATGGATACTGGAGTCTGCTAAGAAAAGCACAAGACGTAGCACAGAACTAATAATTACTAGGAACATGATCCATACTAACTAATTTACAGTAGGAATATCAGAATGTACTGCGGCATCACTATATTACGATCGATTACCCTTATCTTTTACGACCGGCTCTCTCTACATAATGTACAGAGGGAATCATTCTCACTGTATAATGTACAGTAGGGGATTTACATCACTAATCATATCATGACCGTGTGGGATAATCATATCAGACTATAATGTACAGTAGGCCGGATACACCGCTTTGATCGATGATTCTCCACTTACTGGCATAGGCGTACATTATCATGAGTACAAGTGGGGAGATACTATTACAGCTAGAGAGTCATGTAAATGTACTAGTAGTGGCCGATCACATGCTCACTACCAGACAGTACCCCCTGGGACTACTACACCTCGATAAGATACATAGGGGAATCACTGAACTGTGACATAGGTGACTCACGTATTACAGTAGTGAACAGGCACCATATATCAGTACAGTAGGGGATACATCGACTCACTGCACCTGTATAATAATGATCACATTAATGACCGTAGGGGACTGCACACGAACCCCATGACATGGTACATCACTTTACTGTAAATGTACGTAGGGGATAAATCACTAATAACTATAATGTATAGTAGGGGAAAATACTCACTGTATAATGTACAGTAGGGGGATACATACCACTGTATAAGTACAGTAGGAGATACATAATGTCTGTAAAGTGACATAGGGGATACATGACTCTGTATCAATGACAGTAGGGGGATAATCACTCACTGTATAAGTACAGTGGGGATACAGGACTCACTATATAATGTACAGTAGGGGATACATGACTCACAGTATACATGTTACGTAGGGGATACCATGACTCACCTTTAAATCGACAGTAGGGGATACATTACTCACTGATAATGTCAGTATGGGATACGATTACTCACTGTAAATGTACAAGTAGGGGATACTAATCGCTGTATAATCGTACATAGGGGATACATACTCACTGTACATGTACAGTAGGGGATACATTAGCACTGTATAATCAACAGTAGGGACAATCATTACTGTATAAGTTGGACATAGGTAGGATAATCACTCACTAGTATAATTCGCACAGTAGGGGATAATTAATCATATATAATGTACAGTAGGGGATACATGACTGTATAATGTACAGTGGGAATACACTCACTGCACTGTAAAATGTACAGAGGGGATACATTGACTCTGTATAATGTACAGTTAGGGAAATACACACTCATGATACTGTACAGTAGGGGATAAATCACTTACTGTATAATGTACAATAGGGGATACATCACTCCACATATATGTACAGTAGGGGATACATTAATCACGATATATATAATGACCAGTAGGGGAACATTACTCACTTATAATTACATAGGGGAGATACACAGAAAGTAGGGGGTACATGAACCACGATGATAATGTCCAGTAGGGGATCCACATGACTCACTATATAATGTACAGTAGGGATACATCACCACATTACCATGTACCAGTAGGGATTACACGACTTCAGTGGTACTGAAGGTAATGTACAGTAGGGAATACATTATCCATGTATAATGTACAGTAGGGATTGACTATGCTGTAGAATGTGACCGTAGGGGATACACAAGTACGACTGCATAATGTACAGTAGGGGATACATTAATCATTTAATGTACAGTAGGGGATAACATTACTCACTGTATCAATGTACAGTAGGGATCACATATTTCTGGTATAATGTTACAATAGGGGATACATGACTCATGCAGTTAAGTACAGTAGGGGATACATTAATCACTGTATAATGTACAGTAGGGATACATTATCAGATAATGTACAGTAGGGATACATACTCACTTATAATGTTACAGTAGGGGATACATAATAAACTGTATAAGTACAAGTTAGGGGTACATTACTACTGCATAATGTAAAGTAGGGAATACATTATTCACGTATAATGTACAGTAGGGGATGCATGACGCCTGTATAAGTACAGTAGGGGGAACACATTCACTACTATATATGTACCTTAGGGGAACATTAAATTCACTATACAATGTTAGGTAGGGGAATACATGACTCACTGTTATAATGTAAGTAGGGGATTATTTAATGGATGTATAAGTACGTAGGGGATAAATTACATACTGCAAATTTACAGTCGGGATACATTAATCAACTGTATAATGTACAGTAGGGTCCCGATACAGGATACACTGTATTAATGTACAGTAGGGGAATACATGACTCACTGTATAATTGTAACAGTAGGGGAGAGATACATTCTATTTGACTCACTGTAAATGACAGTAGGGGATACATGACTCACTGTAATGTCAGGGGGATTAAATGACTCCTGTATAATGTCCAGGTAGGGATACATGAAACTCACTGTGATAAGGCTTACAGTAGGGGAAACACCACTCACTGTAAAATGTACAGTAGGGATAACATAATCCCTGTATAATGTACAGTAGGGGATACATGACTCACTGTATAATGTACAGTAGGGGAATACATGACTACTGTATAATGACAGTAGGGGTAGGGGATACATGACTCACTTATAATGTACAGTAGGGAGACATGACTCACTGTATAATGTACAGTAGGGGATACATGACTCCTGTAGAATTGGTACCGTAGGGGATACAGGAATCACTGTATACATGTACAGTGGGGATACATGCTCACTGTATAATGTAACAGTAGGGGATACAGACTCACTGTTATAATGTACAGTAGGGGTACATGACTCACGGTATTAATGGACAGTAGGGGATACATGACACACTGTATAATGTACAGTAGGGGAGGATTACATGACTCCACGTATAATGTCCAGTAGGGAGACATGACTAACTGTATAATATACAGTAGGGGATACATGATCACTGTATAATGTTTACAGTAGGGGATATATGACTCACTGTATAATGTACAGGTAGGTTACTTGGACTCACTGTATTAAGGGTTTTTAAGTAGGGGGCTACATTATTCCACTGTAACTGTACAGTAGGGGCTACATCGCTCACTGTACTAATACGCTACACGTAGGGGATACATAATCACTGGATAATGTACAGTAGGGGATACACCACTCACTGCGTATAATGTACAGTAGGGAATTATTAATCACTGTACTGTACAGTAGGGGCAAGACTCACTGATATGTTTCCCAGTAGGTCGCGAGATAACCACCTGACTCACGTATAATTGTACAGTTAGGGGGGATACATTACCCACTGTTATGTAATGACGTTAGTGGGCTAAGGGGGATGGATTATGTTACCGCTCCTGACCTGTTTATCAGTTGGGGGATACATTTAATCACTGTATACTGTACAGTAGGGGATACATGACTCATCTCTTGCATATCCTTTTATAATGTACGTAGTGGGATACATGACTCACTGTTATTAATGGTTTACAGTAGGGATACATGGACTCACGGAATAATGTACAGTAGGTGATACATGCCGCACTGAATCATGTACAGTAGGGGATACATGACTCACTGTATAATGTACAGTAGGGGATACATGGACTACGGTAATAATGTACAGTAGGGGTACAGACTTGTATAATGTTACAGTAGGGGATACATGACCCCCTGTAATGTCCAGTTAGGATGGCTCCATTGACTCACTGTATAATATAATTCATGCTTAGGGGCTACATGACTCCACTGTAGACTGTCACCAGTACCGGGGATCCTGCACTGATAGGAGCCATAATGTACAGTAGGGGTACTTCGCACCTCCCACTGTATAATGTCCCTAGGGGATACAGTATTCACTGTATAATGTACAGTCGGGGATACCTCGCTCCCTTATAATGCACAGTCGGGGACTACCCTTCCACCATCGCTAATGTAAAGTTTTGTTGTGACCTTACATACTCCCTGATAATGACAGTCGGGGCATTATAATTGTACAAACCTCGCTATTTAGCTTTTTTTCTGACTGTCTTAGTAGGGTATAATTTATTATCACTGTATAATGTTTGTACCGTTTAGTGGGATTCATGACTAAATTATTCACCAGTATAAGGTTACTAGTTATCTTGTGTGTGCTCCTCCTTCAACGGTTTGACTCTCTGATATGTACCGTAGGGGATACATGACTCACTGTATAATGCCACAGTAGGGGAGGATACATTTATGCACTGTATACATGTACAGTAGGGGTAGTACAGACTCACTTGTATAATGTACCAGTAGGGGATACCGGGACTCAACTGTATAATGTTACAGTAGGGGATACTTGACTCACTGTATATGTACCGTAGGGGATTACATTATTCATTCGTGGTCGCTTAAATTGTAGATAGTGGTATGGGGTTGTTTCTCCTTTGTACATTGGAGCTCAATGTTAATGGACAGTAGGGGGTTTTCGCATTAATCACGGTATAAGGTACAGTATGGGGTACTTGGACCTCACTGTAAATGTACAGTAGGGGAACATTAACCACGTATGAATGTACAGTAGGGATATTGACTCACTGTATAATTACAGTAGGGTGATAAATGATAACTTATAATTACAGTAGAGGGATACTTACTAACTGTATATGACGTAGGGGATACCTATTCCCTGTCTCATGTAACAGTCGGGGATCCTCGCTCATGTATCAGGCCGTAGGGGAGAATTAATCACTGTCTCATTGTAAGTAGGGGATACTGACTCCACTGTATATGTACAGTAGGGGATACATTAATCACTGTTAGAATGTACATAGGGATACTTGACTCAGCTTATCATGTACAGTCGGGGATCTCTTAATCACTGTACAATGTCCAGTCGGGGCCCATCCTCACGGTACAAGTACGTAGGGGACCATCACTCACTGTATAATGTCAGTCGGGGACACTGACTCACTGTATAAGTACAGTAGGGGATACATGCTCACTGTATATCATGTCCAGGTAGGGGCTACCTGGATCCCTGTGTAATGTCCCGTAGGGGCTCCATTGACTCCACAGTGTCTATGTCCCGTCGGGGATACCTCCCTCCTGTCTAATGTCCAGTCGAGGTTTGGTAGTATTGTATTTTTGAGAGTTCACTCGTTATTATTGGTATCAGGAGTTTGGCCTGTGATCCATGCTCCCCTAGATACTATGACCCGTCGGTGGATACCTCACTCACGGTCTACTGTACAGTCGGGGATCCATCACCGTACTGATAATGTACAGTAGGGGATACCGATTCTACACTAATTGAGATCTGGTACAGTACCCTGTCACCCGGGCCTTTTTGATCCCTGACTCATTTATAATGTACAGGCACGAGCTACCTGTAGTTCCCAGATTTCACCCCTGCAGAGTGGCTATACTGTACAGGATGTGATATATGTCTCACGTTGGGCCACTGTGTAATGTTACCGTAGGGGCTACATGACTCACTGTTATAATGACAGTATGAGGTAACAGACTCCTGTGTAAGTACAGTAGGGGATAAATGAATTCACTGTCTATGTACAGTATTCCGACGCGAGGACATGCCACCTCACTGTGTAGTACAGTAGGGGATTACATGACTTCACTGTATAAGTACAGTATGAGGAACATGGACTCACTGTGTAATGTACAGTAGGGGATACATGACTACACGTATAAGGTATATCAGTAGGGGAGACACATGACTCACTGTATATATGTCCTATCAGTCTGCCAGCGAGGAGGTTGTTTATATCCACTTATAGTTCTTGTCTATACTGTACAGTAGGGGATGACAGTAGGTGGTGGTATTATTATAATGACAGTGGCGATACATGGACACACGTATAATGTACAGTAAGGGGAGACATCACTTACTGTATAATGTACGTAGGGGATACATGACTCAATATATTAATTGTACAGTAGGGGGATACATGACTCACGGTTATAATGTACAGTAGGGGAACATGACTCTGTATAATGTACAGTGTAGGGATACATGACTCAATGTATAAGTACAGAGGGGATTACATGACACACATGGTTATAATGTTACAGTAGGGGCACATTCACTTTACTGTAAATGTACAGTAGGGGATACATGACTCACTAATAATGTACAGTAGGGGTACATGACTCACTGTTAAGATACAGTAGGGGATACAGGACTTCCACTGGAAATGTAACAGTAGGGGATACATGACTCACTGTATATGTACCAGTAGGGGATACATGACTCACTATATAATGTACAGTAGGGGATACATGACACACTGTAGTAATGTACAGTAGGGGATAATCACTTACTGATAAATGTGACCAGGGGGATAATGCACTCACTGTAATGACAGTAGGGGATACATGACTCACTGTATAATGTACAGTAGGGGATACATGACTCACTATATATAATGTACAGAGGGGATAAATGACACCAATGTATAATGTACGTAGGGGATACAGCACTTACTGTATAATTGGTACGGTAGGGGATACATGACTCACTGTATAATGTACAGTAGGGGGATACATGACTCACTGTTATAATGAACAGTAGGGGATAATGACTTCACTGGATATGTTACAGTAGGGAGGATACAGAATCACTGTATAATGTACAGTAGGGGATGACATGATCACGTATAATGTACAGTAGGGGATACATGACTCACTGTATAATGTACAGTAGGGGATACATCACTTACTGTATAATGTACAGTAGGGGATACATGACACACTGTATAATGTACAGTAGGGGACACATCACTCACTGTATAATGTACAGTAGGGGATACATCACTCACTGTATAATGTACAGTAGGGGATACATCACTTACTGTATAATGTACAGTAGGGGACACATGACTCACTTTATAATGTACAGCAAGAGATACATGACTCACTGTATAATGTACAGTATGAGGATACATGACTCACTGTGTAATGTATAGGTAGGGGATACATGACTTACTGCATAATGTACAGTAGGGGATAATCACTATATAATTTACAGTAGGGGATAATCACTATGTAATGTACAGTAGGGGATAATCACTATGTAATGTACAGTAGGGGATACATTAATCACTATATAATGTACAGTAGGGGATGGTAAAGACAGAGCACCGCCTCCTCCCATCCGGTTCTAATAATAAATCTAAGTCCCCGCCTTGTTTAATCCTATAGGGGGGTGTGTTTGATTGACAGCCCTTTCTTCTAATCAGAATCACAGCACCCGTTGCCATGCCACAGTCTCAACCAATCAGGACTGTAACAAAACAACTTCTACCGAGTGACCGAAGTGTTCTATGTGCTGATTGGGTAAGCCGTGTCCAATAAGGCTAAGCGCTGCCCTATTCACTTGATACCGTCCTGCCTGGTAACCAATGAGAGGCGCGTGAGGGTTACGTCATTGAAGCCAGCCAAGCTGATGGCGGAAGTTCCTGGGAAGGTAGGTGGATTCCCCTCTATAATTTGGGATCCAGCGGTCGGTGGGCGCCAGTCACTAACTGCACGGTTTGTATCTCCTCCCATTACATTCTACCAGGGCAGGACAACACTGGGAGGACAATCATTCATCTGCAGGATGATGTCATAAGGCACCAGTGACGTCACAGGGAACTGTTTCTATGGTTACCTATGTGGATGAACACCCAGAGACTACAGTGGTCCCTTTAACAACGACATTCCATGGAACCAATGTACAACTGGCCCAGACCTATGGGGGCCCCTGGGAATAATACAATGTAGGGCCCCTTTAGCCTTCCAATCAGGGACGTCAAACATGCGGCCAACCAGATGATTGAACATTCCCACAGCCAGGGAATTCTGGCAGTTGTAGTTTTCAAACATCTGGAGGGCCCCAAGTTTAACGCCCCTGATTGAAACCCTTTGGTTCGATTCACCCACATGTGCAGGAAAGCCAGTCATATGCACACAGGCTGGGGTTGGTCACCTGAGTAGTTATAAACCTCCCCTGTCGTGGATGGATTTCTAGGGGGGACTGTAGTTAGTTATAGCCTTTCTCTTACAGTTCCCGGAGGGAAGAAAGCCACCGACGCCACAAGGGTAGGTTTTAAATTGCCCCCCAACTGTAAATTAACGGATATTGACGTCACCTTGGATTTCTGCCATATACCAAGGTCTCTGGCTGCCTCGTACTTCTATATGGTCACAGAACTCCTCGGTGACCTTACTATTCCTTTAATTTACAGTTGGGTTGCCTTATTCACCTATATAACTATCCTTAAATTCAGTTGGGGGGCCTATCATATATCATAATATCCTTAGTTTTAGGTGGGGTGCCATTTCATTATCAATACTTCATCTCCTTATAATTCAGTTGGGGGTGCCTCATTCACTATACCTAATACTTATGAATTTACATTGGGGTGCTTATCACTTATATTTAACTAATATCCTCTAATTTACAGTTGGGGGTGCATTCTTCCTATCCCCCATCCGCTTCCCTCGGGTCCCCGAGTGCTTGTCGTTCCCACCTCCGTGTTTCAGGCCCTCCTGCAGTTGATCTCCCTGATGAATCGCTCCAGTAAGACTACAGGTCTTCCCGTGCCACACCCTCTTCCCTACCTTCTGGTCTAGCGCCCGATTAGTTAGCGTCTTGCAGACGACCTGCATCTTTGTTTTCCTGACATCTTCACTACTTTGTTTCCCATCCTTGATGTTCTTTTCCGGCTTTATGCCCCACATTTTACCTTTTCCTCTTCATTCCTCTACGGGACGCTTGCATCCTGGCCCTCCCGTCTACCGACGAGTCGTTCTGATATCTGCCCTGCTCCGGCCCCCCCCCGGCTTGCTCTGTGCCTTATGCCGTCGGTTGCGCGCGCGCCGTACCCGCTCTTGATAGGTAGCAGTATCGCGAGTAGTACACAGCGAAGCCGGTGCTTCTCCTCCCCCTCCCTTCCCAGCCCCGCGTCGCCCCCCATTCGTTTTTATCTTCCACCCCGGACTGGCTTTCTTTACGCCAGCCCCTCGAGCCACGCTATTTTGTGTTTTTACCTTGACACTGATCCCGTTTGCCCCAAGTCGCTTCTGGCCCGGTGGTGGTTGCTCGCCTGGTGTGAACAGTGCTCTTGTGCTGTCTACCGTTCTTTGCGTCGGGGCCGTACTGTGCTCTCCCCCCTTCGTGGTTCAGTTGGGCATTGTTCACGATTTCACAGGGTCTGGGCTGCGCCGGCCCTGTTCGCCCCCGGCGCCGCGACCACTGTCTGTCTGCTGTATGTCTACCTGCTTTTGTTTCAGGCTTGTATTTCTCCGCACGAATTTGCTGGATACTGGTCAAAGAGGAACATTCGGGGCCCGGCCACCTTGAACAGGTTTAACAGTTGTCGCTGTGGCTCCGTATGTAGATAATTGAAGAATGGGCAGTAGACCCACGCTTCTTCCATTCTCGTCTTCAATTTAATGAGGCCCGGGAATGTTCCCATGTTTTACTGGCCTTTTCGCGCAGGCCTCGTGCCTATCAGGTTGCGGCTCACGCTTTATCGATGGCTTAGGCTGTCTGCTTTGCTCGGTCTCTAAACGAACGTCCACCGATGTCCACTATGTACACCTGAGTCGAGTTTGTGGTATTTACGCCGACCACGTCCGTTATACCAATGGTCAGCATACTGTACGACCGCATCCATGCTTGCTGGTCGCTCCCCTTGTCTCACAGTTTATCCCCAGAACATGCACAGTTATCGCCATGCGATCTGACGGTTAAACTCGCGGCGCCAGTCCTTTTTATTTGAGCTCTCCCTGCATATTCTCTACCCCAGACCGTTTCAGGGGATCTCCATTGAGTCCCCTTTGCCTCCAGGTCAGCACTAGCAAGGGGAAGTGTTCCCCCTATGTCGTGTGTTTCTTTGCCGTCCCCTCCTCCTATGTTGACTTATCTTTATATGCCCAGTCCCAGAGATTGATCCGTTGTCAGCTGCTGAAAGCAGGCCGTGTTTCCGCGTTTGAGAATCATAATCGCCCCAATTCAGAAACTGGGATTTCCCCCTTTTCCATCTCTTTCAAATTCTAGTCCCCCTTCTGCCCTCACCCACGCATTCCGGCTGCTGTTTCCGCTGCTGCCTCTCCCTCGCCAATGTTCTTTCCCCCGTCGTCTTGAGCTCCCAGCTGGTAAGGAGTCTGTGTAGGGCCTGACTTACCGACCCTTAACATTCAGCTCAAAAGATGAATTCATACTAGTTGGCCTAGCGCCGATAGACCCACAACCAGTCTCTCCCCTGTTCGTCAATTGCTGCTTCTGTCTTCAGTCTATTAAGCCCCCCAGGCGCTACACTGTGGTCGGAGCTGAAGTGTCTGGGTGAAGCCCCCCCCCCCCCATTCCTGCCCCATGATATGTCAGATTTCGCTTCTTCTTCTTCCAGCCCCTTCCCCAGTTCCCCCCGAGGTGCCCCCGTGCTCTCTATCTCCCTCTGTTTTCGCAGAGTCCCGACCCCGGACATCGCCGCGCTTCTGCCCTTCTTCCTCCGCGGATACGTTGCCTTGAGATTCGGCGGCAGGCCCCTCCGCACCGGGTGTCCTGGCCGGCCCGGCTCTTGCTGCCCCCTGTTGCTGCCACTCACCCCGCGCCCCCCGCGCGCCCCTCCCCCGTGTCCCGTGGCCCCCGCTTCTCCTCTTTTTTGTCGCCCTGGTCCGCGCGGTTTGTCTTTTCCCCCCCTCATGAGTTCGCGGTTTCCGTGGCTTTCCGCGCATCGCCGTGTGTCCGGTGTGTCGCCTGTTCCTGGCACCTTCCGGTTCTGCATATAACGTCTGTTCCAGCTCCTTGCCGGTTCGTCCCCTGGTGGGGCCCCACCTGCGCCGGTGTCCCCCCTGGTGCTTTCCGCTTTTTTTTCTTCGGCCCCCCCTACCCCCTCCGGGCGTCCACCTTCTGGTCTGTGTCCCGCCGTGCCGCCCGCCCCCACTATGCCCAGGTTCACCCCCGCTTTCTCCCCCCCCCCTCCTCTTCTTGTAACATGCGTACTTGCGGTTGCCTCACGCCTCCGTCCCCTCCCCGTCCAATCTTTTACTCCCCTCCTTTTCCACTCCCGTTGCCCGCGGCCCGCTCTCCCCCCGCCCTCTATCCCTGGGAGGACCTTCTTTGCCCTCCTCCCCGCCATTGGACATGTATCCCTGCCCCCTCCCCTCTTCACAGTATCTGCTCATCTCGTACTTTCCCTATTCTCTCGTCTCCGTCCAACCAGCCTCCCGTCTATGTTTCCTCCCGTCCTTCTACTCTCCTCTCGATCCCTGTCTCCCCGCCCCTCTTTCCCAGATTTTTTCCAGTCTGTCTTGCCTCCCCCGTCATTTCCATATTCTCTAGTGGGCCCCTTTAGCCCTCCCGGACGTCAAACATGCGCCAACCAGATGATTGACATCCACAGCCCAGGGAATTCTGGCGTGTAGTTTTCAAACATCTGTGAGGGCCCCAAGTTACCGCCCCTGATTGAAACCCTTTGGTTCGATTCACCCACATGTGCAGGAAAGCCGGTCAGTATAGCCACACAGCTGGGGTAGGTAACCTGAGTAGTTATAACCTACCCCTGTAGTGGATTTCTATGGGAGGAACTGTAAGATTATTTATAGCCTTATAATCTTACAGTTCCAGGGGGAGAAAGAAACCAGAAGCCCCAAAGGGGTAGGTTATAATAAATAATGCACCCCCAACTGTAAATTAAAGGGATATTAGAAGTCACCTTGGATCCAACCTTCCGTGACCATATAAAAGGTACTTGGCCTGCATCCTCGTACTTCTATATGGTCACAGAACTCCTCTGTGACTTCTAATATCCTTATAATTTACAGTTGGGGTTGCATTATTCACTATATAACTAATATCCTTAGAATTTACAGTTGGGGGTGCATTATTCATTATATAACTAATATCCTTATAATTTACAGTTGGGGTTGCATTATTCATTATATAACTAATATCCTTATAATTTACAGTTGGGGGTGCATATTCACTATATAACTAATATCCTTAGAATTTACAGTTGGGGGTGCATTATTCATTATATAACTAATATCCTTAGAATTTACTGTTGGGGGTGCATTATTCATTATATAACTAATATCCTTATAATTTACAGTTGGGGGTGCATTATCCACTATATAACTAATATCCTTATAATTTACAGTTGGGGGTGCATTATTCATTATATAACTAATATCCTTATAATTTACAGTTGGGGGTGCATTATTCATTATATAACTAATATCCTTATAATTTACAGTTGGGGGTGCATTATTCATTATATAACTAATATCCTTATAATTTACAGTTGGGGGTGCATTATTCATTATATAACTAATATCCTTATAATTTACAGTTGGGGGGGATTATTCATTATATAACTAGATCCCTTATAATTGAACAGTTGGGGTGCAATAATTCCTTATATAACTAATATCCTTATAATTTAACATTTGGAAGGGTGCTTATTCATATATAACTATATCCCTTATAATTTACAGTTTGGGGGGCTATTCACTATAATACTATATCCTTAGAATTTAACAGTTGGGGTATATTAATCCACTTTATAATATCCTTATATTCGATTGGGGGGGTGCATTATCCCACTATATATAATATCCTTATAAATTTACGTTGGGTGGATTCTCCTCTATTAACCTCCCAGCATTTTTTTTTTTTTTTTTTTTTTTCCTTTTTTTTCTTTTTTTTGTTCATTTGTTTTTCTTTTTTCCCTGGGAGTACCCAGGAGTGCGTGTACTTGCCACCTCCGTTGTTCTAATTGCCATCCTGCCGTGTGTCTTCACACTGACTGCCAGCCTAAAGGTTTCGTACACCGTTGTGAATGTGGTTTAATAGGTGAGACGTTGCTTAGACACACTTTTTGGATTTCCTTTTTTATGAACAGTATTCCTAATTTTGTACATGTCCTTTAACCACGGCTTTTGTCTTTTAACTTTTTCTTCATTCCTAGGGGATTGCAACATATGGCCTAAATCTATCAGAAAAAGTCCGCTGTATCTGCCATCCCCGCGCCAACAGCGCTATGCAGCGCATGCCCAGGCCCCGGGGAAGATTGCAGAGCAGTGTCGACGAAGAAGCGTGACCCTTATCCTCCCCCCCCGCCCAGCGCTACCGCAATTCCTGTTTTTAATATCTTTCCACCAAGACCTGATTTTTAACCCAATGACCAATCGCAGCCCACAAGCAGTGCTCCACTTTACAACCCATTTGCCCCCCACGTCTGGGTACACAGGTTAGTGGTGCCCTAGCATCGCTAGTTTGAAAATGTCTATGCAGATGTCTCAACTTCCTGCTGCCAGTAGGCTGAAGTGTCAGCTGGCTGACCCTCTCCACCTCCCCACTACCGCAGGTTCACAGCATGCTCACTTAATCTTTAAGGGTATGTTGGCTGGCCAATTCTCGCCAGATCACAGGCGCTGCGCTGCACTCTGCATTCTCCTTATAGCTCCGCCCAACTGTTCCGGATTATAACTATAACTACAAGCACGCATGCAGTTGGAAATGGTCATAGGAACTCGGCGTAAAGGCAACTAACATGGGGTTTAACAGTTTCGCTTGCTGGCTCCTTTAGATGAATTGAAGAATAGGAGGTAAACCATACTCCTTTACTATGTTCTTCATTATGAGAAAAGGGATATGTTCACCTTTTTTCATGGGCACTTTTTAGCGAGACCGTGCCTAGTAATGATCGATTTAAAACGATCATTTATTTCCGATCGGCTTCGCGCTTGTTGTTTATGATCGTTATCCTAAATTAACGATACGATTGTAAATCTACTAATGTAAACCGTGATTGTAGAATTTGTGGTATTCTACACCGAAACTCCTTTAACTAACCATGGTCAGCATAAGGTACGACCGCATCCATGCATTGAAATGCATTGATGGTTCGCGGTCTTACTACCGATAATCACAGTATCGCTAAATTGCGATACTGCGTGTTTACAAATAGGGCCCTTCGTCTTTATTATTGAGCAAACAACGTTTCAGGGTCCACTGTCCCCTTTGCTCAGGGAGCCTTAAAAGGGGACTGGTTTCCGCCCTATGTAGTAGTGCTCCTCTGATCCTTTCAACCAAACATTCTACAGATAATAACACTCCTATCCTTTAATATGCAGTCAGAGACTGATCACATTGTCAATTGCTGAAAGCAGGAAGTGTTCAAGGTTTGAATCAGACATAATCACCATTTAGAAAGGCCATTCCCTTTTTAAATCTATTTAAATATAGTCCCCATTCTGACATCACAGTGACTGACTGATTTTTCAGCCTGCGCCTCCTCTGCACATGTTTTAAAAGCTCATTAAGCTCCACGTAAGGAGTCTGTGTTATGGGCCTGACCTTACCCCAATTTAACATTCAGCTTCAACTAAATTCACATCCTTGGAACAGCGGATAGACCCTGTCATTATAACAGTGTTAGTAATTGCTGCTTCTGGCATTCTATCTACACCCCATTGCGCTACACTGTGGTCGATGCATGAGGTCTGTGAAGCCCCAATTCCGCATGCTCATTAAGATTTCCAGAATATTCTCTTTACAGCCCCTGCGCCAGTTCCTATGAGCTATATCTATATCCATTCTGTTCAGGTAACCCGACATCACCGGACATCCGCGCACGGAATTATAATCGCGGATACGTTTTTCCGACTTGAGATCCGAAGTAAGGCACCAGCAGGTTTTAATGGAAGTAAGATATTGCTGCCCTGTTTGCATGCCACTCAACCAGCGCCAACAGCAGTAGACACACTCAGTGTCACCGCCCTGGAAACCCTCCTTCTCACTTTTTTCTGTGAAATGGTAGAGAGCTGCTTATTTGTATTAACCTCATCAATGAGTCCATGGATGTTAACCGTGGCTTTAAGAGACAGAAGCTGTGTAGTTTTGTAGATTTGTTAATGGCAAACTTACGGTTATTGTTAAAGTATGTAAAGATCACCTTTCGCTACAAGGTTCGTACACGGGGTGGGACCACATCAGCACGTTTGTACAACATCGGTGCTCTCCCGAATTTTTGTTTATTATTATACTAATCGGCCCGTTACAAACCTACCTGGTCCTGTGTTTTCAGCAGTGCAGCCAGAAAAAACTGCCACAGTTACAGCTTTACTACAAAAATAATTATATTGTAACATAGTATTGAGGTTGAATAAAGACCTACGTCCAATCAATTCCCACCTATTCACCCTCCTTTTTAACCCTACAGTTGAATCCGAGGAAGCCATAACCCAGCTAAAATGGATGAATTTCCCTTCCTGACTCCAAACGCATTGGAAAGTAATCCCTGACCCACCAAAATACAGTATTGTATTATACCAGTAATTCTCATATTATTCGTATCCCGTACCAAACCAGAACTAAAACGTATATGTATTATATACCAGTATTTCTCAATATATTATAGTATCCCTGTTCACCAGAACTACGTATAGTAATCTCAATACAGTAATTCTCATATTATATAGTATCCCTGTACAACCAGAACTACACGTATTGTATTAATACCAGTATTTCTCTTATTATATGTATCCCTGTACCAACCAAAACTACGCTACTCATGTATTATACCAGTACTTATCATATTATATAGTAATCGCCCTGTACCAACTAGAACTCCGTACATGTCTTAAACCAGTAATGCTCATATGATATAGTATCCCCCGTACCAACCAAACTACAAGGATCTGTAATTAAACCATAATATTCTCAATATTATATGTATCCCGTACCAACCAGAACTCAAGTATATGTAATTATACTCAGTCTTCTCTCCATCTTGTATAGTATCTCCCCCCGTCCACCAGAACTTACCAGTATTTCTCAATTTATATAGTATACCTTACCAACCATAAACTACGTATATGTATCAATACCCGGTAGTCCTTCAATATTATATCTATCCCTGTGATAACCAGTGGATCTCCAGTATAATGTATTACCGGTAATTATCAATATTATATAGTATCCCCATACCAACGCAAACCTACAGTTATTGTTTATCCAGTAAGTCCCTCCTTTATATAGTATTCCTGTACCAACCCGAACTACATTATATGTATTTAATACCAGTAATTTAGATTATATAGTGTCCCTGTACAACCAGAACTACAGTCTATTATTATACCAGTATTTCCTCAAGCTTATCTATCCCCCGACCAACCAGAACTAACGTATAGTATTAATAAAATACCAGTAATTCTCATTATATAGATCCCTGCTCCAACGATTTACTATATGTATTAATACCAGTATTTCTACATAGTATATTTCCCCGTACCGAACAACTCGTATATGTAGTAAACCAGCATCTCAATATTTTTTAGTTTTAGAAACTTATTCCCGGCCATTTTACAAGCTATTTAATGAACTTGCCATTACCACATCTCTGGCGACAGTTTTTCCACAGTGTCACCGTTCCTCACGTAAGAACCTTTTCTACTACGTAAACTTATTTTCTTCCAACCTTAAGTATGTCATGATTCTCCGATATGACCTAGTCAGTGAACCAGCCCAGTTTATTGTATGGCCATTATATATTTGTTGTAAGTGATCATATCCCCGCCAAACGTTGATATCGGTATGTAAATCTTGCGACTTAATCTCTGTTTGGTTGATTTGTGACCATGATTAAGGCATATGGACTGATGTTTAAAAGAAAAAGAAAGCCGATCGTTATTTTGGAACACATTCTAAATATTTAGGTTAGTTTAATATGCTTATTTTATGACTTATTTACAGGCACACTGTGGTAATCCAAAAGTTAGGGTTAAGTCAAAACATGCATTAAATGTCGCTGCTTCCGCCTATGGTTTACACAGGAAGCCAAATTCAGGCGGGACGAAAAAGAATGTTTCAAAAAAAAACAATTTACCTAATGGCGGAGGTGCATCAATGCAGGATAGAGGCTGGGTCCACATGGCTACAGCTGCTGAAGCAGGAGTGTCTGCAACCTTTTCAGCAATTAAAAGGTTTTACCTGCAATGTGATCGGCGAGGGCTGCAAGAGGAAACTGAAGGTTTTTTTATTTAACCCTAGATTGATTGAGAAACGTTCCCTTTATGCAATTTCCTACCTTCCTGATCTGGTTTCCCTTACTAGAAATAGTATCATTTACCAGGTCGGATGGTGCGTTCATAATTCTTCAAGCTTAGCTCGTCCTCTTGTGCATGCCTTATTATGAATGGAGAACTGAATATCTGTGTTCAATTCCAAAACCCACTATATAAAGTACCTCAGTTTACATGATCCATACACTATTAGAACTATCTAGATTGGACGCGGCGAGACAGATTCCTGCCTATAACCTGGTTATGTTTTTAGGCTTCATGTTTTCAATATAAACGATGAATGGCAATCTCACGTTATCAGGTTTTCACAACATCGGCCCCTGTACCCTCCTTGGCTTACTTTGCTTTGTGATGTCTGGTGGGGCTGGTTTTCCATGGTGATCTTGGTAATGGAAGCCATTCCCCCCCATGGAGCAGACGAAGTCTTTTTTACATGAAACCTCCATGTGGTCCGTCAGGTCCTGAAACTGGTGTCCTGCTTACGTGCTAGGTACCAAACCTTGCCATTGTTATTCAGTAGTACTAACCAATAAAAGCACAAGATTCACTTTTAAGTGTGGTCCAGGGGTCCAAATGTTTGAAAACTATAGACATAGTATATACAACCAGGAAATGCTGGCGATAGTTTTCAAAATCTCTGAATGGGCCCACAGGTGCATGAGTTTCCGGTACATAACAATGAGCCTCACTCTTGCTTGTAAGGTTCCATTCATCCCGGGTCTGGTATATCTGTTGTATTCAATTAGATCAACTGGCTTGAGTTTTCCTTGACGTTTCGCTAGTCACCGACTGGATCTCTCAAATGAGAAATTGGAAAATGAGAATTCAATTCTGAATTGAGGATCCAGTTTTGGATACAGCGAACTTCTTCAAGAACTAAACTTCAGTCCGTTGTCTACTTGATACAACATATAAGCCTCCTCTTTTCTTTTTTTCTTGTAACACCTCCACGCCGCGCTCTATTACTTGGACCAGCTCCCTAGACTTATATGGGGGGCTTTGCATGTACATATTTCACATCATGATACAATCATTTAAATGAAAGGTTTCCACAGGGAAAACCCTTTTAGCCATTAGAGTTTTATTGAAAAACCAAGGTGAAGGAGCTTGTTCTTACCTCCCTTCTTCAATAACTTTCAAGCCGGAACGCATTATATAACTAATATCCTTATAATTTACAGTTGGGGGTGCATTATTCATTATATAACTAATATCCTTATAATTTACAGTTGGGGGTGCATATTCACTATATAACTAATATCCTTAGAATTTACAGTTGGGGTATATTATTCATTATATAACTAATATCCTTATAATTTACAGTTGGGGGTGCATTTCCCCTATCTACTAATATCCTTATAAATTTACGTTGGGTGGATTCTCCTCTATTAACCTCCCAGCATTTTTTTTTTTTTTTTTTTTTTTCCTTTTTTTTCTTTTTTTTGTTCATTTGTTTTTCTTTTTTCCCTGGGAGTACCCAGGAGTGCGTGTACTTGCCACCTCCGTTGTTCTAATTGCCATCCTGCCGTGTGTCTTCACACTGACTGCCAGCCTAAAGGTTTCGTACACCGTTGTGAATGTGGTTTAATAGGTGAGACGTTGCTTAGACACACTTTTTGGATTTCCTTTTTTATGAACAGTATTCCTAATTTTGTACATGTCCTTTAACCACGGCTTTTGTCTTTTAACTTTTTCTTCATTCCTAGGGGATTGCAACATATGGCCTAAATCTATCAGAAAAAGTCCGCTGTATCTGCCATCCCCGCGCCAACAGCGCTATGCAGCGCATGCCCAGGCCCCGGGGAAGATTGCAGAGCAGTGTCGACGAAGAAGCGTGACCCTTATCCTCCCCCCCCGCCCAGCGCTACCGCAATTCCTGTTTTTAATATCTTTCCACCAAGACCTGATTTTTAACCCAATGACCAATCGCAGCCCACAAGCAGTGCTCCACTTTACAACCCATTTGCCCCCCACGTCTGGGTACACAGGTTAGTGGTGCCCTAGCATCGCTAGTTTGAAAATGTCTATGCAGATGTCTCAACTTCCTGCTGCCAGTAGGCTGAAGTGTCAGCTGGCTGACCCTCTCCACCTCCCCACTACCGCAGGTTCACAGCATGCTCACTTAATCTTTAAGGGTATGTTGGCTGGCCAATTCTCGCCAGATCACAGGCGCTGCGCTGCACTCTGCATTCTCCTTATAGCTCCGCCCAACTGTTCCGGATTATAACTATAACTACAAGCACGCATGCAGTTGGAAATGGTCATAGGAACTCGGCGTAAAGGCAACTAACATGGGGTTTAACAGTTTCGCTTGCTGGCTCCTTTAGATGAATTGAAGAATAGGAGGTAAACCATACTCCTTTACTATGTTCTTCATTATGAGAAAAGGGATATGTTCACCTTTTTTCATGGGCACTTTTTAGCGAGACCGTGCCTAGTAATGATCGATTTAAAACGATCATTTATTTCCGATCGGCTTCGCGCTTGTTGTTTATGATCGTTATCCTAAATTAACGATACGATTGTAAATCTACTAATGTAAACCGTGATTGTAGAATTTGTGGTATTCTACACCGAAACTCCTTTAACTAACCATGGTCAGCATAAGGTACGACCGCATCCATGCATTGAAATGCATTGATGGTTCGCGGTCTTACTACCGATAATCACAGTATCGCTAAATTGCGATACTGCGTGTTTACAAATAGGGCCCTTCGTCTTTATTATTGAGCAAACAACGTTTCAGGGTCCACTGTCCCCTTTGCTCAGGGAGCCTTAAAAGGGGACTGGTTTCCGCCCTATGTAGTAGTGCTCCTCTGATCCTTTCAACCAAACATTCTACAGATAATAACACTCCTATCCTTTAATATGCAGTCAGAGACTGATCACATTGTCAATTGCTGAAAGCAGGAAGTGTTCAAGGTTTGAATCAGACATAATCACCATTTAGAAAGGCCATTCCCTTTTTAAATCTATTTAAATATAGTCCCCATTCTGACATCACAGTGACTGACTGATTTTTCAGCCTGCGCCTCCTCTGCACATGTTTTAAAAGCTCATTAAGCTCCACGTAAGGAGTCTGTGTTATGGGCCTGACCTTACCCCAATTTAACATTCAGCTTCAACTAAATTCACATCCTTGGAACAGCGGATAGACCCTGTCATTATAACAGTGTTAGTAATTGCTGCTTCTGGCATTCTATCTACACCCCATTGCGCTACACTGTGGTCGATGCATGAGGTCTGTGAAGCCCCAATTCCGCATGCTCATTAAGATTTCCAGAATATTCTCTTTACAGCCCCTGCGCCAGTTCCTATGAGCTATATCTATATCCATTCTGTTCAGGTAACCCGACATCACCGGACATCCGCGCACGGAATTATAATCGCGGATACGTTTTTCCGACTTGAGATCCGAAGTAAGGCACCAGCAGGTTTTAATGGAAGTAAGATATTGCTGCCCTGTTTGCATGCCACTCAACCAGCGCCAACAGCAGTAGACACACTCAGTGTCACCGCCCTGGAAACCCTCCTTCTCACTTTTTTCTGTGAAATGGTAGAGAGCTGCTTATTTGTATTAACCTCATCAATGAGTCCATGGATGTTAACCGTGGCTTTAAGAGACAGAAGCTGTGTAGTTTTGTAGATTTGTTAATGGCAAACTTACGGTTATTGTTAAAGTATGTAAAGATCACCTTTCGCTACAAGGTTCGTACACGGGGTGGGACCACATCAGCACGTTTGTACAACATCGGTGCTCTCCCGAATTTTTGTTTATTATTATACTAATCGGCCCGTTACAAACCTACCTGGTCCTGTGTTTTCAGCAGTGCAGCCAGAAAAAACTGCCACAGTTACAGCTTTACTACAAAAATAATTATATTGTAACATAGTATTGAGGTTGAATAAAGACCTACGTCCAATCAATTCCCACCTATTCACCCTCCTTTTTAACCCTACAGTTGAATCCGAGGAAGCCATAACCCAGCTAAAATGGATGAATTTCCCTTCCTGACTCCAAACGCATTGGAAAGTAATCCCTGACCCACCAAAATACAGTATTGTATTATACCAGTAATTCTCATATTATTCGTATCCCGTACCAAACCAGAACTAAAACGTATATGTATTATATACCAGTATTTCTCAATATATTATAGTATCCCTGTTCACCAGAACTACGTATAGTAATCTCAATACAGTAATTCTCATATTATATAGTATCCCTGTACAACCAGAACTACACGTATTGTATTAATACCAGTATTTCTCTTATTATATGTATCCCTGTACCAACCAAAACTACGCTACTCATGTATTATACCAGTACTTATCATATTATATAGTAATCGCCCTGTACCAACTAGAACTCCGTACATGTCTTAAACCAGTAATGCTCATATGATATAGTATCCCCCGTACCAACCAAACTACAAGGATCTGTAATTAAACCATAATATTCTCAATATTATATGTATCCCGTACCAACCAGAACTCAAGTATATGTAATTATACTCAGTCTTCTCTCCATCTTGTATAGTATCTCCCCCCGTCCACCAGAACTTACCAGTATTTCTCAATTTATATAGTATACCTTACCAACCATAAACTACGTATATGTATCAATACCCGGTAGTCCTTCAATATTATATCTATCCCTGTGATAACCAGTGGATCTCCAGTATAATGTATTACCGGTAATTATCAATATTATATAGTATCCCCATACCAACGCAAACCTACAGTTATTGTTTATCCAGTAAGTCCCTCCTTTATATAGTATTCCTGTACCAACCCGAACTACATTATATGTATTTAATACCAGTAATTTAGATTATATAGTGTCCCTGTACAACCAGAACTACAGTCTATTATTATACCAGTATTTCCTCAAGCTTATCTATCCCCCGACCAACCAGAACTAACGTATAGTATTAATAAAATACCAGTAATTCTCATTATATAGATCCCTGCTCCAACGATTTACTATATGTATTAATACCAGTATTTCTACATAGTATATTTCCCCGTACCGAACAACTCGTATATGTAGTAAACCAGCATCTCAATATTTTTTAGTTTTAGAAACTTATTCCCGGCCATTTTACAAGCTATTTAATGAACTTGCCATTACCACATCTCTGGCGACAGTTTTTCCACAGTGTCACCGTTCCTCACGTAAGAACCTTTTCTACTACGTAAACTTATTTTCTTCCAACCTTAAGTATGTCATGATTCTCCGATATGACCTAGTCAGTGAACCAGCCCAGTTTATTGTATGGCCATTATATATTTGTTGTAAGTGATCATATCCCCGCCAAACGTTGATATCGGTATGTAAATCTTGCGACTTAATCTCTGTTTGGTTGATTTGTGACCATGATTAAGGCATATGGACTGATGTTTAAAAGAAAAAGAAAGCCGATCGTTATTTTGGAACACATTCTAAATATTTAGGTTAGTTTAATATGCTTATTTTATGACTTATTTACAGGCACACTGTGGTAATCCAAAAGTTAGGGTTAAGTCAAAACATGCATTAAATGTCGCTGCTTCCGCCTATGGTTTACACAGGAAGCCAAATTCAGGCGGGACGAAAAAGAATGTTTCAAAAAAAAACAATTTACCTAATGGCGGAGGTGCATCAATGCAGGATAGAGGCTGGGTCCACATGGCTACAGCTGCTGAAGCAGGAGTGTCTGCAACCTTTTCAGCAATTAAAAGGTTTTACCTGCAATGTGATCGGCGAGGGCTGCAAGAGGAAACTGAAGGTTTTTTTATTTAACCCTAGATTGATTGAGAAACGTTCCCTTTATGCAATTTCCTACCTTCCTGATCTGGTTTCCCTTACTAGAAATAGTATCATTTACCAGGTCGGATGGTGCGTTCATAATTCTTCAAGCTTAGCTCGTCCTCTTGTGCATGCCTTATTATGAATGGAGAACTGAATATCTGTGTTCAATTCCAAAACCCACTATATAAAGTACCTCAGTTTACATGATCCATACACTATTAGAACTATCTAGATTGGACGCGGCGAGACAGATTCCTGCCTATAACCTGGTTATGTTTTTAGGCTTCATGTTTTCAATATAAACGATGAATGGCAATCTCACGTTATCAGGTTTTCACAACATCGGCCCCTGTACCCTCCTTGGCTTACTTTGCTTTGTGATGTCTGGTGGGGCTGGTTTTCCATGGTGATCTTGGTAATGGAAGCCATTCCCCCCCATGGAGCAGACGAAGTCTTTTTTACATGAAACCTCCATGTGGTCCGTCAGGTCCTGAAACTGGTGTCCTGCTTACGTGCTAGGTACCAAACCTTGCCATTGTTATTCAGTAGTACTAACCAATAAAAGCACAAGATTCACTTTTAAGTGTGGTCCAGGGGTCCAAATGTTTGAAAACTATAGACATAGTATATACAACCAGGAAATGCTGGCGATAGTTTTCAAAATCTCTGAATGGGCCCACAGGTGCATGAGTTTCCGGTACATAACAATGAGCCTCACTCTTGCTTGTAAGGTTCCATTCATCCCGGGTCTGGTATATCTGTTGTATTCAATTAGATCAACTGGCTTGAGTTTTCCTTGACGTTTCGCTAGTCACCGACTGGATCTCTCAAATGAGAAATTGGAAAATGAGAATTCAATTCTGAATTGAGGATCCAGTTTTGGATACAGCGAACTTCTTCAAGAACTAAACTTCAGTCCGTTGTCTACTTGATACAACATATAAGCCTCCTCTTTTCTTTTTTTCTTGTAACACCTCCACGCCGCGCTCTATTACTTGGACCAGCTCCCTAGACTTATATGGGGGGCTTTGCATGTACATATTTCACATCATGATACAATCATTTAAATGAAAGGTTTCCACAGGGAAAACCCTTTTAGCCATTAGAGTTTTATTGAAAAACCAAGGTGAAGGAGCTTGTTCTTACCTCCCTTCTTCAATAACTTTCAAGCCGGAACGATTCATTATATAACTAATATCCTTATAATTTACAGTTGGGGGTGCATATTCACTATATAACTAATATCCTTAGAATTTACAGTTGGGGTATATTATTCATTATATAACTAATATCCTTATAATTTACAGTTGGGGGTGCATTATCCACTATATAACTAATATCCTTATAATTTACAGTTGGGGGTGCATTCTCCTCTATATAAACAACTCCCAGCATTCCCTGGGTCCAGAGCCTTTTACTACAAAAAAAAAATATATATTGAAACATAGTAATTGAGGACTGGAATAAACGAACATACGTCCATCAGTCAACTATAACCCTCCGTTTTAACCCAACAGTTGATCATGAGGAACGCCATAAACCCAGCTAAAAAAATGGGAGGGGAAAAATTCCTTCTGACTCCAAACAGCAATTGGAAAGTATCCTGACCAACCAAAACTACGTTATGTATTAATACAGGAATTCTCAATAGTACTATCGTAGCCCGTTTACCAACCAGAACTACAGTTATAGGTATAATACCAGTCAAAATTCTCAATATTATATTATATATCCCGTACAACCAGAACTACAGTATATGTATTAATACATAAAGTAATTCTCAATATTATATAGTATCCCTGTACCAACCAGAACAAAGTATATGTATTAATACCAGTAATTCTCATATTATATAGTATCCCTGTACAAACCATAACTACAGTATATGTATTAAATACAAGATATTAATATTATATAGTATCCCTGTACCAACCAGAACACAGTAGTATATGAAATACCAGTAATTCTCAATATTAATAGTATCACTTACCGGAAACGCTAGGTAGATCTAAACAGTATATTGTAATTATACCAAGTAATTCTCAATATTATTTAGTATCCCCGTCCGTACCAACCAGAACTACAGTATATGTATTAATACCAGTAATTCTCCATATTGTATAGTATCCCCGTACCAACCAGAACTTACCAGTAATTCTCAATATTATATAGTATCCCTGTACCAACCAGAACTACAGTATATGTATCAATACCGGTATTCCTCAATATTATATAGTATCCCTGTACTAACCAGATCTACAGTATATGTATTAATACCGGTAATTATCAATATTATATAGTATCCCCATACCAACCAGAACTACAGTATATGTATTAATACCAGTAATTCTCAATATTATATAGTATTCCTGTACCAACCAGAACTACAGTATATGTATTAATACCAGTAATTTATATTATATAGTATTCCTGTACCAACCAGAACTACAGTATATGTATTAATACCAGTATTCCTCAATATTATATAGTATCCCCGTACCAACCAGAACTAAAGTATATGTATTAATACCAGTAATTCTCATTATATAGGATCCCTGTACCAACCGATTTACAGTATATGTATTAATACCAGTATTTCTCAATATTATATAGTATCCCTGTACCAACCAAAACTACAGTATATGTAGTAATACCAGCAATTCTCAATATTTTTTAGTTTTAGAAACTTATCCCGGCCATTTTTAAAGCTATTTAATGAACTTGCCATTACCACATCTGCTGGAAGACAGTTCCACAGTGTCACCGTTCTCACTGTAAAGAAACCTTTTCTAACCTGAAGATAAAACTTATTTTCTTCCAACCTTAAAGGATGTCCATGAGTTCTCCGATATGACCTACTAGTGAACAATGCACCAGTTTATTGTATGGCCCATTAATATATTTGTGTAAAGTGATCATATCCCCGCACAAACGTTGATATACGGTATATAAATCTTGCTGAATTAATTCTGTCTTGGTTGATTGTGACCAATGATTAAGGAAATATGGACTGGATGTTTAAAGCCGATCTTTATTTTGGACACATTCTAAATATAATTAGGTAGTTTATATGTTATTTAGACTTATTTTAAAGGCAACTGTGGTATCCAAACAAGTTAGGGTTAAATAAAAAAACATGCAGTTAAAATGTCAAGCTGCTTCCGCCTATGGTTTACACAGGAAGGCAAATTCAAGGCTTGAAGACAAAAGAATGTTTAAAAAAAAAAACATTTACCATTGCTGAGGTGCATCAATGCAGGTAGAGGCTGGTCACATGGCTACAAGCTGCTGAAAGCAGGAAGTGTCAGCAAACCTTTTCAGCAAATTAAAAGGTTTTACCTAGATATGTGATCCAGGGCTGAAAAGGAAAAACTGAAGGTTTTTATTTAACCCTAAATTGATTGGAGAACAGTTCCCCTTTAATGCAATTTCTACCTTCCGATCTGGTTTCCTTACTTAGAAATAAGTATCATTTACCAGGTAGGATGGTGCGTTCAATAATTCTTCAAGCTTGCTCTTCTACTTGTGCATGCCTTAGTATGGAAGGGAGAAATGAATATCTGTGCTTCAATTCCAAAACCCCACTATAGTAAAAGTAACCTCAGTTACATGATCCATACACTAATTAGAAACTATATAGATTTGACAGCGGGCGAGACAGATTCCTGCCTATACCCTGTGTATGAATGTTTTTAGCTTCATGTTCAGATTATAACGATGAATGGTCAATCTCACTTTACAGGTTTTCATCGGCCCCTGTCTCCTTGGCTCTTTGCTTTGTATGTCCTGGTGGGGCTGGTTTCCATGGTGATCTTGGTAATGCCATTACATGGAGACAGACGAAGTCTTTTACATGAAAACCTCCATGTGTCCGTGGTCCAGAAACTGGTGTCTGCTTACGTGCTAGGTACCAAACCTTTGCCTATATGTTGATTCAGTAGTACTAACCAATAAGAAGCACAAGAATTCACTATTTAATGGTGGTCAGGGGTGTCCAAATGTTTGAAAACTATAAGACATAGTAGAATACAACCAAGGAATGCTGGGAGATAGTTTTCAAAATATCTGAATGGGCCCACAGGTGCATGAGTTACCGGTACATGAAAAATGATCCTCCTCTTTGCTTGTGAAGGTTCTCATTCATCCAGGTCATGGTATATCTGTTGTATTCAATTAGATCAACTGGACTTGAAGTTTACTTGACGTTTCGCTAGTCATCCGACTGGATCTCTCAATGAGAATTGAGAAAAATGAGAATTCATTCTGAATTGAGAGATCCAGTTGGATGACTAGCGAAACGTCTTCAAGAACTAAACTTCAAGTCCAGTTGATCTAATTGAATACACCAGATAAACCTCCTCTTTCTTTTTTTCTTGTAACACCTCCACGCGAGACATCTTTACTTGGAACCAGCTCCATAGACATTAAATGGGGGGCTTGCATTTACATATTTCACATCATAGAATAAAAATCATTTAAAAAATGAAAAGGTATCTCCACAGGGAAAACCACTTTTCGCCATTAAGTTTTATTGAAAAACCAAAGGTGAAGGAGCTGTGTCTTACCTCCCGTTCTTCAATAAAACGTTCAGGAGCCGGGAACGAAGGTCTCTCGCACCTCCGCTGCGAATTCTGAAGGACTTAGTACTTTATGCGCATAGAATACAGTTTATCGGGACATGGCAGAGGAGTGAACGATGGTCATGGTCGGTCAACGATCCCCAAACGAACAGTTTCGTACACATCGTTCGATCGCGGGTCCCGACCCATAAGACAGCTCCTGTTCTTCAATAAAACTGAATAGCAAAAAGTAGTTTTCCCAGTGGCGATACCCTTTAAGGATCTGCAGTGGCTACTGATAAGTATTTAGTAATCTCTTACCACGTCCTTAGGCTTTAAGCAAGTGTGTATAATTACAATACCAACAGTGATATGGTTGTCAATCAAATTAATAATGTAGGTCCATTTAATTCAGCCCTGTCACTCTACCCACAGAAATAGTAACAAAATCCATGTCATTCATTCATTGTCCCAGCAGGTTACTTCCTTACATAGAGCTGTAAGAACAGGAAACTCCCATCAGTCCTTATTTCCTCTCTGTAGACCCAGCTCCTTTGTGTTTTTAAAGGAGAACTATTCCTACCTGGCAATATTGTTTAATTGAGGAGTTCCAGCATGTACAGGTTCTATTTGCCAGGTTATTCCTGGACTATTCCTGTATTAAAGAAAGTGCTGAAGCCAGGAGGAAGACTGGCAGAATCAGTTTTCTTTGGGCTGGTGCTCCTCACAGAAACCATATTGTCCCAAGCACTTTTCATTTTATCTGTATTTTAAAAAAAACACATTTTATACACGATAGTTTGCCTGTCATTTAACATGGTCAGGGGGGTTTAATAGTTTCACTATTTGTGCTTGTGAAGGTTCTCATTCATCCAGGTCATGGTATATCTGTTGTATTCAATTAGATCAACTGGACATGAAATGTAGTTCTTAAAAGTTTTTAAGAACTACATTTCATGTCCAGTTGATCTAATTGAATACAACAGATATTTCACTATTTGTGTTTTCTTGTTTTTGCTTATTATCTGGACTTGCTGCCTTCACACTAACTATTCGGTCACTGTTCCTTTTAGGACTGCTCACTATGGTCTTCCTGCAGGGCTGACACCTGGTGGACAAGTCTGGCTATTACAAGACTGGGTTAGGATTTTTAAACTGCCCTTCTGGAACCGGAGTAACGATATTGCAGACACAGCCGAGGAAACAGGTGCAATGAAAGTGAATGTCGGAAGTTGCAGACTAGGAAAATATGAAAGGAGTATAATGCTATAAATGTATTATTGTACTAGATCAACATCTCCCAACAGTAATCCCATCACACCCCAAAATCTGAATTAAAAACAAAATACTGGGACCAGCATCAACCCTCTGTTTTTCTTCTTTATTTTAAGGTGGGTCTCACATTTTGTTTAACTTGGGCAATGCGACACTGGGTTAATTGCTGGGAATATAAAAGAAAACTGGCAGACAAACAGATTCTTAGGACAGTGCAGAAGGGAAGGATTGATTATTATCCAGCAGTGATCACTTCTTACATTAAAGTTCTCAAATTCTTACATTAAAGGTCTCATTCTTCCACACTAGTAATATTTATATAAAAATCCTTCCATCACACCTTCAAAATAAAACCTAAATCACATCTCTAGATAAAATTTGTGAGAAGTTATTGCTGGAAAGGTTCAGCAATGTAACTTCCTGGTTGAACACTTCCTGTTTTTAGCCATGTGACCAGCCTGTTTGCATTAATAGGCTCCCCTTCGCCACTGTCAATTTTTTCCTTTAGGTACTTCCTGATTTCCCCAGCAATAAGTCTTAACTGAGCATGCTTCTCCCCCCGGGCAGGAGGGGTGGGACAGAGGTCTGGTGATGTCACACAACCTACTGGAAGCAGGAAGTTTAAACATTCACCTCAATGTAATTTCTCACAGGCTCCAGCCAGAGGTGTGATTGTTGGCTCAGTGTAAAGGAAATACTGCAGGCTTTCATTTAACCCTAACTTGTTTTGAGACCACCGTTGCCCTTTAATGTTATGTGTTATCTTAAAGGCATACTCCCCCTAATTAAATACTGTTACACATATAACACATGTTAATTTAGTCTGTTAAAGGGCAAGTCTACACATAAAACAAAACTGGTCAGTTATCTGCCCACAACCCTGGTATTTTTACCAGTTTATTACATGCATTTGTAACCAGATATTTAATGGTAAGATCTATTCCTTGTTTACAAAGATATCTGCCTCCCTCCCTCTGCTCAATGAGCTTTTTATAAGCTTAAGCATTTGTAAAGGAGGCAGCAGATGAAACATCAGTCAATCATTGGTTGTGTTGTCAGTTGTTACATCCTTGATTACATCCCAAGGAGGGAGAAGCCATCTTACTCTGCCAGAAAAAAGACAATTGTCCCTGAACATCTGGTTTGTAATACAGGTAATAAAGTGCAAAATAGATTAGTTAGGGTTAGGGACAGGTAACTGACAATTGACCGTTTTTGTTTTTAGCGTGTACATGACCATTAAACATTAAGGTAGATTAATAGCACAGGCAAAATGTGTACCCTGTATTTTATCAGCCCAACATGACCAATCATTTCACTGTATCTATCACAGAGACAAGGACAGTCTGGACACATATATTGTGTCATTTATTGAATTTCGTTACATGGAAGACAGATCGCCAGTCGTAACACAGTCCTGTAGAACCTGCCCCTCCCAACACATTTCTGGTTAGTTCTGTTTTGAGCCCAGGTTGTATGTCATCATTCTCTGCATTCTAAAACAAATATGGAGTATTGGGGATTTAACAGGTTACAAAATCTCATCCCCCCCACTACTAAATGAGTTCATCATGATTAAAAATGTAAAATATTCGCACCCTGGAAAAAAAAACAACAACAAAAAAACGTAAAACTATAAATTGGATTTAAATAAGTCCGTCAAACAGAAAGAAGATAAATAGGGCAGTAGGAGGGATCTGTAGTGTCGTCTTATCCTATGGTGCAATATCATCAAGGCAAGAATAGGGCAGTGGGAAACTCACCTGATTTCTGAGCAGATGAAAGGGGGGGGGGAAGGGAGGTAGATAAGCTAATAAGTGGGTATCCTTAATAAAGCCACATTAAAAACAAAATACAGTGTACTGCAGGGCTTGATCAGTTTTCCTTCTGAGGGTTGAAGGAGAATTAAAGCTGAAATATAAATGCCTATGGGCTAGGCCACACTGCTGCGTTTGCGCTCTTTTCAGGTGCGTTGCGATTGCGGTTTGTGTTCCGCATTTTAAATCGCAAGCGTTTTTCAATGGTTAATGAAAAAAACGCAACCAAATCGCATGCGATTGAGTTTGCGTTGCAGTGTGGCCGTGCCCAAAATGGATGCTCTAAAATTTCTAACAAGCTAAAATCTTCCAATCAAATCTCAATTCAGCAGCATGGTGGAGGAATCATCTGTCATTGATTACAGGAAGTTCAGCCAGTGGTTACTAAAAAAGGGTCTTAAAAATTCATGAACAGGTGCAACTCTGTAAAACTGCCCAGGACACACTTCGCAGTGACCCTAATTTGACCCCCCAAAATATGCATAGACGTAGAGCACTTCATACCCTTCAATTAACTATATTCGATATTCAACTGATTTTGAAAGAGGTGAAAGATAGCGTTTGCGTTACGTTACTAATTCTAGATTCCATTCAGGCTTATTTATATTTTAGCTTTACTTTTCCTTTAACAGCTCCTTATAAAATAAGATTTGTTTTTTCCTTCGAGAATCAAGAATGTGACAGTGCAAAAAAAACATTAGTGTTACACATGGCAAGCATTAGTAATACATATTGCTCTGCTCATTCACTGCCGTGTATATACACACATACACACGTTTATATATATATGCACAGATATATAAATGCATGTGTCTATGTATAACAATACATATAACTGTGTATATATACATACAGTATTTATATACATAAATACACACTTTGGAATATATACATATATATCCCTTACACAGTGCTGTTGTGTTACAGTATGGAGGTTTGAGAAATCGCCAGGATTACCGACAACGCACATATCAATAGTGGAACTGTAAGAACTTCCAGTTACACTTCTAAAACCTGGCAAATAATCCATTCACCTGGAGAGGTCCCAAGCCTTCCTAGAGTATGGCCATTCATTGCATGACTGTATTCTCTGGTTATATCCGGGATACGCTTCTCCAATAGCAGCTGGTTAAGGCAAGAGAGGAATGATGGGAAATCATCTTCTCACTGCCATGTCAATTCATATAAACCAAACACACACAACAATGGGAAAGAAACCCTAAATATTGGCTGGATTTAAAATAAAAGCTACCAAACCTTTTTTTTCTGATTAGGTTACTGTGCATTGCATTAGAGCAGAAATAGGAGGCTTGGCGCTCCCCCTAGCTGTCACTTGAGCAACAGCAGGAGGGCGTCTGTTATCCCATTTCCTCACTAAGAGTTAAAATCTCTTCCTTTAACTTTCCTGCTACACTTACATGATCTGTCGTGGAGGTTGTAACTGGTTCCTTTTTCATTCGTCCTATCCTAACTCACAATTCCTTCTTCCTACATTCTATACCTTTTAAATTTCCGACATACTTAAACCGACGTTCCATTGTCTATCAAATCTGGGGCAGAATTTTGCCGGCGCATTCTAGGTGGGGCAGTGTAGGGATAATATTTGTAAGATCTTTCCTGTGGAGGCAGATTTGTCTGTCTACCCCTTGTGTCATATCCCCTTCCTTGACCTCCCTTGCTCAATTGTTGGCCCTCAACTCCATTTTGGATATTTTGCCGGTTCTGAGTATTTCTTCTTCCTCTGTTGGCTCCACCATCATACGAGTTCCTACGCTGCAAGTAATTGTCACCGTCCTCTCGCCTCCTCTGTCGTTGACCAACGTTTTTCTCAGATTCCGCTTCTCCCATCTTCTTGTCATTAGATGAGCTACAGTTCACATCCTCCACGACATAGTTGGTTCCCGGAGCCCAGGAGAAGCGGTGCTGGGGGTTACTCTTAAATGGAAAGCGAAGCTTGCATTCAAGCGGGGGAATGAACTTCCCTGTCCCTGGAAGGTGGCGTCCGTTATTACGCTGTTGTTGTAGGTTCTGTATCCGGGTCTGTTCTTGCTTTAGCCAACGCATCCTTCCTCTGCGAAAGGTCGAGTCTTCATCCATCAACTTTGAAACACGGTGATCTTTGGTAGGGCGATTGGGGGAAATTCTATTGGGATCGCTGGGTTCATTGTTTTCATTGGAGTACCAAGACAGGGATTGCTCATTCGCATCATCATCATCATCATCATCCTGGCAATGGAGGATAAAAAAAAAATAAAATTAGACGATTTACGTGTACCTGCATCTTAAGGATAAAGGACATACGTTTGAAGATTGTAATGTCAACATCTTAGCAAAGGAACATAATTGGTTCAAGAGAGGTGTCAAGGAGGCCTTTTATGTCAAAATAAAGAAAACAAGCCTTATTGGGGGGGGTTGATGCGGTTTTGAAACCTTAACCTGGGCAGTTTCAACAATAGCACTTGCTTTCAACACCTTACATTTAGAACGTCCCTAACACCTGGCTGTTGTATGCGGATTGGGAGATACCAGGGTATTTCTTGCCAACAGATTCTTGTACAAGTCATTCTGAATTGAGAGATCCAGTGGGATGACTAGAGAAATGTCTTCAAGAACTAAACTTCAAGTCCAGTTGATACAACTGAATACAACGGATACAACAGCTGAACCACTTTACATTTCTAATGGGGGATGTAAATTGTCCTTTAAAGGGGAACTAAACTTACACTTTATAATGTGAACACTATTCTTCCCAGAACACCAAGGCATTGTAAGATACTATTTCAGTAAGTTGCATTTATATACATAAAAGAAGTGGCCTTTTGCGCATGTGCACTTATTGGCCACGCTCTAACCCCAGCATTTTCTATACGGATGTCTCCATACAAATATCCTCATAAGACTGTAAAAGCTGCTCCTAACATGCAGTTCATTTTCCATGACACTAAGAACATCCTACCAGGAAACATACTGAATAGTCAGATGATTTTATTGCCTTTTGTTTGTGTGTTAGCCTATGGTAGGTGAGTGGACCAATGCTCTACTTTCAGAAAGGCTGAATCCATGAGCTGCAGGTATAATTTTAATTTGTCTGCAAGGAAAAACTGCAAATATTACTTTCCTTTTTTTGTATTAAAAGGAATATGTATTTAAAAGTTATTGAGAGTGTTCAGTGTACTGATAAATCCTTGTGATGTATCCAAGACTGGCAAAATCACTGTGCTTTAACACGATTTTCTAGAAAGCAGCTGCAGCTTATTTGTTCTGATCTGCTGTGCACAGAAGCATTTTAAGAAGTGTACGGCGTACAGTCTGCTTCCCAGCAACACAAACAGATGAATTATGGGAGCTGAACCCATAGGTTGATTTAATAGAACATCCTACAGCCACTGTAAAGGGAGGTGTGAAGCTCGTTGAATTCACCGTGAATCTGTCTATTGAGACAATGTTGCCTGGTGACTAGGTGAGCCTGTGTATTTCAACCCTATCAGGGTTATTCAATAAAAGTTCTTATCGTTAAAAACGGTGCTCATTTTGCCCCAACCAATCAGATGTTAGCTTTCAAATGTTAAATAGGATCTGATTGGTAGGGACAGAAATTCAGTAGCCCTGTCCCCTTCTCACCTGGCTGAGCGGAATAATCTTTTCCATCTTCATCATCCTATCTCTTAGGGATCGGATCTCCTCGTCCTTCATATTGTTCTGCAGTTTTACCTCTTGCAGGATGTCTGTCAGCTTGTCAATATGAGCTTTTAAATCTTGCATCCCGACTCCTCCTTTACCGTCTCCATCGTCCTCCCCTACTCCGACTGTATCCCACACATCCTGGGCGACAGACTTCCACCAGTCCTTTTCAGTGCCATCCCACCTGTCGTACGTTCTGCTAAGCTCCTTCATCTTGATCACAGCCATTGCCTCGATTTCCTGTCGGCTGTGTTTAAAATCGTTCAGTGCCACCTCGTAGCAGATCTCTTTGACAGCCTGCATTTTAAGGTCTGCCACGGTCAGGAATCGAGGGTCCTTTCCCAGTCTCCGTCTCTGTGGTATCTGGTAGACCCTGATGGGTTCTCTCCTCTTCCCACTGCTTGGTAGCCCACATCGGCGGACAATGCTTTGAACTTTACCTGGCGGTACTTTTTCTCGTAGAGAGGAGATGAGTCGCCAGCTTTCTTCGCAGGAACGCTTGTCCGAGTCATCTCCGCTGTCGGAGTCGGCATACTGCAAGAGAAAGAAGGCAGAATTCTACTGTGAGGTCATACATACATGTACATACATGTGTGGTTCATGCAAAATGTGTTTAATGAGTTTTTATAGAGTGCTTTATTTCACTGTAATTGAAATTTGATGCGTATAATGCAAAAGGTTTAAACCAATATGTATAGCTCAGACCTGACTGTGTAAGAGACCCAGGTTATTGGACCAGTAAAAAGAGATTGTAGCATGGCTGAATCTCGGGTCTCTGTTCGTTCATGTAGCCCAAGTCTGTCTGCATAAGATAAGGTAGGTCTTCCTATTGCAATGCAAATATAAATGCAAACTGTTGCCGTTTTTTTTTTTTTACATTATTTCAGTTTTAATAGGTCTTCGCCATAGGGTAACCTATTTAGAATCAGTATGGAGGTCAGATCCCCGAACTAATGTTTTGTTTAAAGGAGTTACCAGTCAACAATATTGATAATAGCCTCCAGCATTTAATTTTTGTGTTAATTGGCGAATCAATTTTGAGTGTTCGGTTTGATTTACATTGACATAGAGGCAGAATATAAAAGCAATGAGGGGATGGAAGATGGAAAAATACCCACCAGTCTCTGCTGCTCCAGACTAAGGTCCGCCTCTTCCTTCTCCTTCTTGTACTGAGACTCTAAATCTTGCAGTCTGGGGGGGGGGGGGAGAAAACAGTCCGTTATTAATTTCCTTTCCCAGAGCAGGTGTCGGATTAATTCACATTGTGACACCTGCCATAACAAAAGTCACTTCCCAGTGTATTTTGCAACACAGATGAAAAGCAATACGGACGATAGTCAAATTGTATTTCAATATTATTAAGTAAAACATAAGAAAAGAGAAATCAAGTTGTATATATGGACTACCGATATTTAACGGCTCGCCCCTTCACCGTTAGAGAAACCCTGCCCTGTGAGCTTTCACCATCACCTTCTGGGATCTTCAGATAAAGCAAAGCAAAGGAGGAAATCCAATTCACCTGGGGGGACGAAGCCATCAGTGGACACAGCTTAAAACAGGAACTGTGGTCTCTATGCAAGTGCCCTCTATTATTAAGAACACATTGCTAACTTTAAAATGGCTCCAATGCCTAGCAGCAGTCTATCCAAACTTACTGCAGTGGCATCACCAGCAAGACCCTGCTTAGGCATCCCCACTTGTAGCCCATTGCTGGGACAGAGCATCACTGGATTCATTACCTCTGTCCTAGAACTTATTTAATATTTTTAAAGCTAGCCGCAAGCATGAAAAATCTTTTTTCCCATAGGCAGGGGAAATCACATAGTGACCCTGTAACTAGCATCAGAGGAGATCGATATTTGGAGGCGGGACACAGCTTACAACACATGCCTATCACAGACACAGCACAGAGTAGGAAGAGAGATTTTACAAGCCTATAACTTTGGATTGACAACACCTAGACATCATCCTAGGCTCATTTGAAAGGTATGGAGACCACAGTTCCCCTCTAAGTAAAGGTCCTTCCCTCCCACACCCACTGGAAAACCACCGGATGTGAAACTGGCTAATCTTAATTTTACCTTGCTTGTTACAAACCTAAATGTGTTAGTACAAAGACTGCCCCTTTAACAAAAGAGTTGGACAGGGAAAGCCATAATTTCCCTTCAAAATAAAGTCTATTTAGCAGCAAGTCCACCCGTCGTAATTGTAAGGAGTTTCTGCATTATAATCCATGTTATGATACAGGAAAGGGAAGTGCAGTATTCTTTCTGTTTGGTTACCCCGTCATTAAGTCTACGCCCTACTCCTCTGCATGTGATTGGTGGCTGAATGTGTAACCAAACAAGACAAGTTTCACTTTCTTACCCAGAGAGAATTGATTGGCTACCAGAAGCCTGAACCATTTTAACAATTCCCAGCAAGGTAATTATCTCCATGAAGACAGAGCTGGAAATAAGGGTCCTTACAGAATTTCCTTCTCTAATCACTAGGTGGCGTCACTGGGCAGACATGGGGACAGGCCCATTTCAATCCAGATCGCATGTCTGGTTCTTACCGTTTCTCCATCTCCAGTTTGATGTCAATTCCCTGCTTCTCCAACAATTCCCGCTGAGCAAAATTCCAGTCTACAGTTTCTGATGGATTCTCCACTGCAACGCTGCTCCTCTCCCTCTCCAGACGTGCCTGTTCAGGATGATTAAAGCGGAAGACGTGGTTCTTTCCCATAACTATCCTGTTGCCTGCAGTAGAAGAAGTGATACATTTGTCCTTTGATGATACACAGTCATTTATACCTGTTACAGTATACAGATGGGCGTGGGGACTTTATTTTAAAGGGGGACTTTATTTTAAACCACAGTTACCCATCAGATGTTTTCTAACTGTCTACAATCTCATCTTACTTACCGGACTTTAATACCAAGAGCTGGGTCACCTGTTTCCCATTGACGTACGTCTCTGCCCCATCACATGGTTCAAGGGTGACAATGACTACAGGGAAAGAAAAGGAAAGTTAGCAACATGACCGCCTGTTCATCATTTCTCTAAACTACTCCCAGAATTCTCCTCACCTTCCCCACTGTAATTAGCTTTGCAGTGAAACAAACAGTGTTGCTCCATGATAAACTGGCCACTCAGTTTAATGTCAACATCCAATTGGCCGACCCTTATGGAGACAAAGAAAAAAACATAGAAGAATGTTCGCATCAGAGAATAAATAATGTTTTCTACCCCTTTAAATAAAATCCTTTTAAAGGGTAACTGTGGTCTCCACACAAGTGTCCTCTATTTAAAAGAGCCAAGAATGAGGTCTCCAGCTTCACGGATTATCAAGTTATAGGCTTTTAAAGTTACACTCAGACAAGCAGGATAAACAAGGAAGTATCTGACAGTCACATGGAGACTACAGTTATCCATTAAAGCTGGGTACACACATTAAAGATCTGTGAAAGATGACAGACAGGATCTGCATAAAAGAGGAGGGTACACACAGTGATGAGCGTTCTCCCTATACACAGCATATACACAGCATATACACACCATATACACACCATAGGGAGAACGCTCTGGGCTGCATGTTTCTTACAAATGCACTAATCAGCTTAAATGACACAATGCGCCCAAGAGCCTTGTCACAAACACTGAACACTCAATGGGAATTGGGGGGGGGGGGGGGCTAGAAGAAAGCACTGCCACATCTATTTCACTGCTGAGTGGACCAATTAGCACCCTTATGAAGCCGATTCCTTGCGGAGGAGACATAGAGGACACTAGAATTACCCCTCCGATCCTTGTTAAAAGGAAGGTAACACATTAATCCAGGATAATCAAGCATAAAAACGTAATTCAGGAACGTCAACAACACATATTCAGTTCCATTAAAAGAAGATTCTCAGGTCAAGAGAAGCACCAATAAGATTGGACACCAGGTAAGGGCTTCGAGTGAAACAAGAGGGTCTTTACCGTGTGATCCCCTCCTTAAGGTGGTACAGCAGGCATTCTGACATCAGTGGGTCTTCATTCAGATTCACTAAGTGAGGGATCTGCATGGGACAGACACACAATGAAAACACATCCTTACAGTGACAGGCCTGGACTAATATCTACATTCAGTAAGTGTAATTGCACAGAGGGACACCAATCTCTGATCTGTTAATACCTTTTTGGGTGAGAAAACTCCAACAGTGGCGCCATCTTCTCTCACTGCAATACCCATCTCTGCAAGCAGGGATTCCCTAAATTAAAACCAGACAAACAAAATTATATTTTTACACAAGTTCAACCTTGAATGAGATCTAGGTCTACCATCTTGTTCACTCCCAGAGCTCTGCCCAGGCAAAAAAAACCCACACACTACTTGTTCCGGACCCGATTGGTCCTTTGTCAAGGGATGTTTTTCAATCGTGACAGTGTCTGTTTACCTCCCACATTGCTTCCATCTTTATACCATCACACCCAATCAGCAATCACTTCCCTAACAGTCTAACTCTCCATCCTGATTGCTTCCATCTTTATACTATTACATCCAATCAGCAATCATTTCCCTAACAGTCTAACTCTCAATCCTGATTGCTTCCATCTTTATACTATTACACCCAATCAGCAATCACTTCCCTAACAGTCTAACTCTCCATCCTGATTGCTTCCATCTTTATACTATTACATCCAATCAGCAGTCACTTCCCTAACAGTCTAACTCTCCATCCTGGTTGCTTCCGTCTATATACTATTACATCCAATCAGCAATCACTTCCCTAACAGTCTAACTCTCCATCCTGATTGCTTCCATCTTTATACTATTACATCCAATCAGCAATCACTTCCCTAACAGTCTAACTCTCCATCCTGGTTGCTTCCGTCTATATACTATTACATCCAATCAGCAATCACTTCCCTAACAGTCTAACTCTCCACCCTGATTGCTTCCATCTTTATACTATTACATCCAATCAGCAGTCACTTCCCTAACAGTCTAACTCTCCACCCTGATTGCTTCCGTCTTAACACTATTACATCCAATCAGCAGTCACTTCCTCAGTCTGTTTACCTCTCCATCCTGATTGCTTCTGTCTTGCGTAGCTTCTCCTCCCAAGTCTCATTCAGCTCTGCGATAATCTTCTCTGTTTCTTGAAGCCGTTCCATGGCTTCCGCTGTGCAAATCTCTGGATCGGACTCCACCTCCGGAAATGTTTCTGCCTGTCCATTCTGGGCTGGGGGACTCAGGGGTGGAGGAGATCCAGCTAAGATCATAGGCAGAGGTGGCAAAGCAGAGAGCACCAGAGGATTGGCAGCAGACGCACTATCGTTTATTAAAATGTCTATTAAAATGAGACACACACAAAAAAACAAAACAAGCTTCAGTATCGTACAAAGCCCTATCCAAGGACATAATGGTTATAATATGTACTGCCAGTCCTTGTAAACTCTAGAACAAATCATTTCTAGAAAGGAACATTTCATGTAACTGGAGCCATAACTACTGCTAATCATAAACAATTGTCATTGTTGACATCACTAGGTAGCAATATACAAAGAAAAGACCTAAATGTGACTTTGGGCTCCCAGTGGGACTAGTTACACAGGTGAGAATCGTCGGCAGACTTAAGGTGCCCATACCTGCTGACTAATCCTATTACGTCATTCAACCAATTATTCAGGAACCGCCGGTTCTTCCCACGCGGCAGAAATCCGACCGCAAAATGGGCAAGACAGGACCATGCGATCCTATGTCGGTAGCGAAGAAGAACAGGAAAGGCAGTTCTGGAGATAATGATTGAACGTCGCTGGATCAGTCGGCAGGTAAGTTCTGATGTATGGCCACCTTTAGAACAACTGCCAAAATAAGTTCCACGTGCCACCAATAACATACGGCCTTGTCCCTGGTTACATGCCCCAATCTGTTACTTATTATACAATAGAGAGATTTGACGTTCGATAATCTATCCAAACAATTAGGACGCCCCATGAAATTCTTAGTTCCATATTAAATGAACACATATTGATCTCCAATTGTGTTTTACTCATCTCTGGGTAAGAAATCAATTTAATTGCAGGTAAACCACTAAAATTAACCTTGATTCATTCATTAACCTTTTAAGTGGCACAGATGGTAAATTTAGCAATCTCGTTATCAATGAACCAGGTCATTGTAGGCACTTCTGCTGCAAACTTCCCATTGAAGGCAGCTAGGGGCGATAGGGGAGCAGCATTCAAGATCAAATGTCAACTGCATAATGATGGGGAAATACTTTTTCAGGATTTTGCAGGCCCATCGGGAAGTATAGGGCTCAGCCTGTGCTAATCTGCAAGTGGGGGTACGCAAGGTCACCTACCTACTGCAAGTGCCATGTGCTGCACAGCCAATCACCTCAATGCCCCCTCTCCCCCACATCCTCCCTCCCTTTCTTACCAGTCAGACCCTGGGTGTAGAGCAGCTGCCTCAGCCTGGCCACCTCCTCCTTCAGCTCCCTGATCAGTCTGGCATTTGGATCCTCATTGATTACGGCGTTGCATTTTATTTGCTTGGCCCGGTCCGCATATCTGTCATGAAGGAAACAAATTAAATCAGAGGCTCCTCACAGATGCTTTTTACTTTTAAATGACGTTTGCATTATCTGGATAATTCCCTCCACGCTATCCTGTGTACAGATACATCTGGATAATTCCCTCCACACTATCCTGTGCACAGATACATCTAGATACTTCACACTATCCTGTGCACAGATACATCTGGATAATTCCCTCCACACTATCCTGTGCACAGATACATCTGGATAATTCCCTCCACACTATCCTGTGTACAGATACATCTGGATAATTCCCTCCACACTATCCTGTGTACATATATAGCAAGCTATCTGGGGATAAAATAGTTACAAAGTAGAAACAATGGGGACCCTGTGTAATAAAAGGAATGCAGAAAGAAAAGTAGATAAAAGAGATAAACTGCGAAAGGTGTAAGAGGTGGAGGCGAGAGGCCTCCAGGAATGTGGTACAAGCCAGGACAGAAGCAGCTGGAGGGCAAATTGGGTATTACTAGAAGGAATGTTGAAAACAACATAGAGAAGGCGGCATGGCAGGGTAAAGTGTCTGTCAGTGGGTTAAGGAATGTTGTCCTATATAATGAAACATGTTAGTGGCTGGAGGGGAATCGAAATCCCTCTGAACATCCACCAGCCAGTGAAATTCCTCTACCCAGGTATACGGTAAAACTGCAGCAAAACCACAAAGGAAAATCGCGTGTTCAGTTCACAAGCCGTAAACCACCTTACACCATCAATATCACCACTCGCAAATCCATCAAAACATTGCTCCTTGTTTGGCTAGCTTAACTATGTGCCAAATCACTGATGTATGAACGGTACTGGTTACGACCTTGTGTACCTCTCCGTACCTGAGCGTGCTAAGAGTCTCCTCGTAGTTGATGTCGGCAGGGCTTAGCGCTGCAATCATAGCTGTGCGCGAGTTCCCTCCTGGGAAATAAAGCAACATGTAACCATACAGACACTTACAGCCGTGTGTACATTTTTAGTTAAAATGTGTGCAAAATGGATTTAAAACCAACCTAAATTTTCCTTAAGCAGCCAGGTTAGAGCAGAATCACGATACGGGATGAAATCGGATTTTTTCTTCTTGTTTTGCTGAAAGAAATGAAGAGAGAGAGTTTAGAAACCCTGACAGCTTCTTCCCATTTCAACACCAATTACTGAACTTAAACCTTCAAACCACAGTGACAAAACTTACCGTAGAGAGACTAAGGGCCCTTCCAATAGGAGGAACGCAGCATTAGAGAGAGAAACAAAGAACTTAAGAACCATCTTATTGGGTAGGTGGAAGGAGGGAATGATCAATTAATGTTAAATATGAAGCCCATTACATAGCATATACAGGAAGACCTTGTCTACAAGGACAATAAGTATTTTGTAGGGAAACCTACACATTTGGTTTGAACCTTTTACAATTTTGTGCAGTGTAGGCTAACAACTGTACCACAAACTAGAAGATGGGGCCCCAAATCACTGATCAATTTATAATTCTAAGTCTGTGAGGGAGATTTTTACTGTGCATTTTAAATCCCCTTTAATAGCCACTATTCCAGTTTTTACAAACCCTACACACGCATCAGGCATAGTTTTCTTGGAACACCTTCAGTTAATTCATTTTCTGTTTACTGGACAGTGCTGTACATCTTACAGCTCGGTGCTAGTTAGCCTGCAGATGTTATTCAACAGACGTAATCTCTCCCTAACCTATAAGAAGCTCAGATTCTGACTGCACTGAGAAAACAACACTATTTACAACCCCATGTACTATAAATGGGATATTGTTTTCATTCCATTATTTTAAGGTATTTTTCCTCTGGCTAACTATCCACCTACTAAACACTGCTTGTTCGGTGTCCTAAGCAGGTCTATTTATCCAAAACATGAAAACCCTAGCGGTACAGTCTTATAAGAGCAAATCTGGATTTCAAGCCTGTAACAGCCTTCAGAAAAGATACATTTTGGGACTAGGGACTTGTCACAGACTCACCGGGACAGTGCAGAATATGAAGTAAAATTTTACAAGCCTATAACTTTGGATTATCAAAGGGATAAAGGCACCATCATAAGATTGTTTGAAAGGTATGAGAGCGCTCTTTTTAAGAGGTCCCTTGTATGTAAACCACAGTTCCTCTTAAATAGGTCTCTATTATTGGATATATTTTATTTAAACTGTAGCCACACTTACCATCTCGGCTAAGGCAGAAATGACCTTCCCAAGGGTTGTCAGAGACTTATTGATGTTGGCTCCTTCCTGTGCAGGGAAGACAGAATAATGCTTACTTAAGGATACAATAACAAATCTCACTGTAAAACGACTGCGCTTGGGTGGAGGGCACATCACTGACCTTAAGTCTGGTCCCCTTGGCTCCGGTAGAATCCGCTCTCTCGCTTCCAGCCAGATCAACCAAACTGATTTTACTAACCTGGGGGGGGGAATGGGAAAAGATGATTAGGTTGTTTTCCACTGTATCAGGCGAAGTATCTATAACTCAACAGATTTAGCCGATAAACTTATGTGCTTCCACACCAGCCCCCAACATGCGTGGCCATTGCTGGAAAATGGCCCGAGCCTGTAGAGGGACTCCTATTAAAGTCACATGAATTTTCAATATTAACTAATCTCTGTGGGCCTTCCAATGACACCAGTGTGAAGACAAACAAAACTCATTCACAGCCATAAAAAATCTGTGTGTGTGGCTAAATGACTGCAGTAACAATCTACTCCTGATCAGGGTCCACACAGACCATGTGGACCTGGACTTAGCAATTTACAGTCAATGTCCCAGATAAGGTCACTCACCTTTTCAGTGTCTAAATTAGTCATCTCGTCGTGTCTTTTCTGAGTGAATACAATGGTGAAAACAGCATGTGAACGACTGCTGGTCTCATTCATGTTTGTAGCAGCGACCGTCCTTTTAAATAAACAAAATGAAATGAGGTTAAAGGGGCAGACATTGGGGAAAATGGGGCCCAGACATACAGAATAAACTATAACAAACAGAAGCACGGAATACAACAGTAACAGCAAAATACCACAACACACAAAAAAGCCAAACACCACATGTAGAGAACTCAGAAGCCTTTTACAGAGGCACCGAAAAGGAATCTGCCCAGAATGCACCACAGTCCAATACAATGGCACAGACAAGAGAGACAGGTACAGAAAGGAACTGTTTTAGATTTCGTGGTATCCTCGCACTCCTTTTTATGCCTTGATGGTGCTAATCCCCAGCAGTAATCCTCCATGCGATATATACTTTTTGCAGAACAAACGCACTATCAAGTTTTTAGCTCCGTTTTATTCGTGACATGCTGTGTGCACTACGTTTTGGGGTCCTCCCCCTTCCTCAAGTGCAACTTGATAGAGTGCGTTTTTTCTGCAAAAAGTATATAATCGCATGGAGAAAGGAACTGCCCTACATATGCACAGTTTTATTGACAGAAAACACTGTTTGCTTATACAACACTGAACATCCTTACAATACAACAGAATATAGTCCAGGGGGCAAACAGAAATTTTGTAAGAAATTACACAAAAGCAATAAATAAGCATTACAGATAATGAATGAATGAAAAGGAAGAAACGATGTCCCTGTCCCAATGGGTGGACTTGTTCTCAATTACCTGGCTTTGTTCCCACAATCCATCAGGTCTGCTATGTCATCATATGAGGTCACTGCCAGTTTGGAGAGATCCTCGACATAGGGTCCCATGATTGGGTGCTCCCGCACACGCAGGTTGCCTTTACTTTTGGGGCTCAGCAGATCTCGTACACGCTCACAGTAAATCTCCATGTAGCTGACCTGCATAGATTATGTCAAACCTTGATAAATGAACCCATTTTTTTACCGTGGATCATTGCTCCCATTTGCTGCTAGCTAGCCTGTGGTCAAAACACCCAACTTTATTTCCAAAAGGGACAGTCGTGGGCATATTGCGAGTTATGAAATAAAGTTTTATTCACCCATCAATACAAATGGAAACTTTTTGGGCAAGTCTTTGCCCTTCCTCAAGCCTCAAACAAGAACATTTAAAGTGATAATTCAATGAAAAAATTTGTATTCTCAGACACCAAGGTGCATATGTTTAAAGTGATATTGCGCAGCGTCCAATACATTCCTAATAACCTGCAACTTCTCCTTCATATGAAAGTGTCGATGCCGTTTTTTTACAAATTTTACATAAAATGAAAACATTTTTACATAAAAAAGTGCATAGCAAATACATTTTTTAATGTAAAAATTTGTAAACACCTCAAAAAGCAGAGGAGTGTATACTGGAGATTCTGGATGAAGAACACTGGCCCAAACACCAAAAGATACTAGTTACAGAATTATTGTTCTATGCCCGAAAAATGATCATCCTAAACTCGATGGCCCATACCCCACCGACACGGAAACAATGGCTCTGAATCTAGCATATCATAAACTCTTGTACAAGCACAGGAAATGCCCAAACAAATATCATAAAATTTGGGACACCTGGAACCAATCAGATGCAACCACTGTACAGTGAATTGTCGGTCGACACCCCCCCTCTCTCCCCCATCTAATATGCAAGCAATAATCACTACCTACCCATGTGTCCCCCCTCCCCTACTTAACCCACTATTTGTAAACAGGCACTGGCATATGAAGGAGCAGTAGTACTTTATCTGGAATCATTCCCCTTGATGTCGGATTAAACAAATTGTTTCATCGAATAATCACTTTGAGGGGTGGAACCCTATTCACTGAAGAGTTTCAATGTTAGGATTTGGGTCACTTGTTTGAGTCTTGAGAAAGGGTAAAGACTTGCCTGTAAAGTTGCCATTTGCATTGATGGATGAATAAAACTTTTTTTTCTCAACTTGCAATATGCCCTGGCTGTCTCTTCTGGAGATCATGTGTGAAAGGAGCCTCACACAGCAAGACAAAGGGAGAAATACAGGATTATCAGTTTAATTTCTCACCTCCACTGAATAGGAGAGGTCAGGGCTTTGGTTTGTCGAAACTCTGGCAAATAAATCTTCACATAGCTGGAAGGAAATGAAAGCTGCATGTTATTCCAATGATAAACCCATGCGGGAAATACAAACAAGCAACAGTATGTGCATTTCTCTGCTGCCTACACGTGTAAATTAGCTCTGTAGTATTCGCAAAAAGGTTCTATTATTTTGCTTTTGGAATATCCATGGAATGGAAGACCATTATCTAGGAGAGGTTGCTTCATCCCATACATGGGCAGATTATAGTGCAGGCACTAGTACTGTGTATGTTTGTAAATTCTATACCGATCCCTATACAGACAGGCCGTTTCACAGTTGCCAAGCACCCCCTGCAACAGGAGGCCAGTGCTCCAAAACATTCAGCTTATCAGCCTCTGAGACACAAAAACTAGATTTTGGCCACTTCAACAACCATTTATCTAGTGTGTTTAAGATTCTCAACATAAAACTAAGTAGCACGGCCTTCATCTGTTGTATTCAGTTAGATCCACTGGACTTGAAGTTTAGTTCTTGAAGGCGTTTCGCTAGTCATCCGACTGGATCTCTCAATTCAGAATGACTTGTACAAGAATGTGTGGCAATTATGTACCCTGGAAAATCCCAATTAGCATATCACAGCCAAGTGTTAAGGGCGTGATTAGATAGTGGCTAAGAGGTGTTATAGGAACGCCCAGAGTAAGGTGTCAAATCAGCATTGTACATGGCAGACAGTTGGTGTCGAACCCCCCCACCTCTATTTAGGCTTGGTTTCTTTATTTTCACATAAATGGCCTCCTTAACACCTCTCTTGAACCAGTCACGTTCCTTTGCCAATATCTTAACATTACAATCTTCAAAGGTATGTCCTTTATCCTTAAGATGCAGGTACACCGCCGAGTCCTGACCCGAGGAATTGGCTCTTCTGTGCTGGGCCATACGTTGATGCAGTTGCTGTTTGGTCTCCCCCACATACAAATCAGAGCATTCTTCACTGCACTACGTATATGAGGTCACTCTTCACCGCACTGCACTGCGTATATGATGTCACTTCACTGCTCTGCACTGAGTATATGATGTCACTTCACTGCTCTGCACTGCACTCCGTATATGATTTCGCTTTTCTTGTGTTTCGGTATTGGGTCTTTCAGATGTACCAATTGCTGCCTCAGTGTGTTGTTCGGTTTAAAGCAGACAGGGATACGGTGTTTTTTTGAAAATTCTTCTTAATTTCTCGGAGACCCCTGCTACATATGGGATGACCATGTTCTCTCTCCTGTCTTGCTTTTCCCCTTCACTGTTGGTATTCGTGTTCTTTTCTTTCCTTCTACTTTTTTTGACAAAGGCCCAGTCTGGATATCCACAAGTTTTAAGTTTTTACAGGGTACAGAATTACCAACAGATTCTTGTACAAGTCATTCTGAATTGAGAAAGCCAGTCGGATGACTAGCGAAACGTCTTCAAGAACTAAACTTCAAGTCCAGTTGATCTAACTGAATACAACAGATATACCATGACCTGGATGAATGAGAACCTTCACACTAGCACTATTCTCGGTAAATGACCAAGTACATAGCCAGGTAATAAACAAACACATGGCAAAATATTACCAGTGGAATAATCCCGTGCTGCTCTGGTTCAGGCTTTCCCATCATAGTGTAGGATTTCCCAGCTCCAGTCTGTCCGTATGCGAATATACAGACATTATACCCTTCAAATGCGTGTAAGAGCATCTCTTCTCCGATATCTTTGTACACCTGACATTGGGAGGCAAAATTTGGATCTTCTGCCTGCAGAGAAAAGGGGAAAAAGGAACGATATTTAGGTTAATGATTAGTGCCAACCGGATTAGGAGACTACATTGGATTGAGCTAAACTAGAACATACAAGAGACTGCATTTCCATTTACTCCACAGGCTAAAAGGTGCTTAAAAACCCATGACCTACAAGAGGCTGTTTGAGCTAAGCAGGTGAATAATAGGCGTATTGTAGGGCTAAACAATGTTGGTCTACGGTACCGCTGCAGTTTTCTACCCCATATTCTTATTTTTCCTATGACAGATATAGCTTCCTCCCAAAAAAACACTGTTGATAAATCACGGATAGGGGCCCCATCACAGTTTTGCTGTGGGGCCCAGTGATTCCTAGTTACACCTATAAAGTGCCCATACACACGCTGATTATCGTCCGAAACGGCCGCTCGTACACATCATATGTCACGGGTCAGCCCCCGCAAACGCACGTGTGTACGAACCTTTAGACTAAAGTTTTATTCATTTACATTAAAGACTCCATCTTGGGAAAATGCTAAAAAAATTGTGGGGTTTTTTCTTTGGTTATAAATAAAGTTAAGCAAATCATGTAGCACAAGAAATTCCATTGGCTTAGTTTCAGAGTCATCCAAAGGGTAATGAAAGCCAAGATGATTGGTTGTAACAGATTGCAGCAATGAAAACGACACTTCATGTCACTGTATTAGCCTTGGTTCACAGACAATAGTCTCTTTTGTCTTTTACTTGCAGACTGATGACAGTTATTCTTACAGATAATGGCCATAGTGAACAGATGGCTCTGTACCATACGACAGCCGGATAGATGGTGCAATGTTGGAATTTAGCTCTGTGTGGAAATGGAAGCATTACACAGACATTGCCTGCTATAAGTTGTTTTGCATCTCTCACACTGCGCATACAGCACTCGCCTGTCCCAGTCTGGCCAATGTAAATACATAATTATGTGTCACACTGTCACTCACACTACAAAACTCTATAAAGATAAGGAGGCTGATCTCTGGCAAATCCCATGGGCCAAATCTGACCACAGTGCCAAAGTTTTACCCCTGTTGGTCTTGTGGTTGGTAGAAATGGACAATTCCCATTTGTCAGCAAAGGTAAAGCAATGTGATTTCCCTGTTTATGGTGACCCAAGTGACCAATACCCACACAGAGAATGGGTGGCTGGTGGATGTAGTCTATGCGTTCCAATAGAATCTGTCAGTATATATGTGACAATAGTCTTTCATCACTAGCGTTACACAGCTTGTAATTTTGCGTCACAAGGTAAAGCGGTTAATTGCACACTGCATTCCAGATACATTTACATATATGACATTTGAAAAGAATTCACTGATCAACCCTCCATGACTGAGTGACTATCCTAGCCATTAGGAAGATCCCGCACGCCCAGCCAGTTTATACAAGACTGCTCCCCATCTTTGTTACGTTTTCCAGTGTCACTACCAGTCACAACAAATCCAACTCAGACATGTTAAAAGGAGAACCCATTAGATATTTAGAACACTGAACATTCCATAGTTGAATTCCATTTTATTCTGCCAGGAGGCAACTTTACTGAACAAAACTAACTAAAGGGCAACTATACTAAAAAAAATCTGCATATATAAATAAGTAGCACTTTTTGGGAGGTGTGTGTTGCTGCATGCCTTCAATTCAGTACTTGTTTTGCACAGGCGCAGCATGCCTCTTTCCCCTCTTAACCAATCTCCTCCTTCCACCTGATCGGACTTTGTCAGTAGTCAAGCATGCTCAGTAATCACGATGAGCCACCACCGGGAGACAGAATTTCCCACATTACAATAGTTACCATTATAGTTACTGCAAAACAGCACACAGCAAAAGAAATTAGGGTAAGGCACTTGACAGCTGAAATATAAGATGGTTCAGATTGGATATCTAATGAAATCGGGTACAGATCATGTTACAGTGATAGTTGGGAAGAATTATAGTGCAATTAAAAAAATAGTTTGCTCAACAAAGAAAAAGCCTATAAAATTTAAAGGCCTCACATAAATCCAGTGACTAATGACCAGATGTCTTCTTCACATTCGCAATAGCGTGTGTAATGGATTTCATCAATGCGTCTGAGTGTCTTGGTTTATTTACCAAGCAAACAAAGTACAGGACGGTGTTCTAACAAACAAACCCATCACATACAAGGCATGAAAGGAGAGGGTAGAAGGAGGGAGGAATCGTCCAGTCTACAAGCATTATTATCAGTTGTTTTATTTAAATACAATAATAAGGGGACCAGCACAAAAGGGCAATATTGTGGTCCATCCTGACAATATGTTGGTTGGATTAAGTGGGTATCCATAGAAATTTAAAGGAAAGCTCCTTAGTTTATCTAACTGAATATTACAGACACGCCGTGACCCGGGTGGATGAATATTACAGGCACGCCGTGACCCGGGTGGATGAATATTACAGATACGCCGTGACCCGGGTGGATGAATATTACAGATATACCGTGACCCGGATGGATGAATATTACAGATATACCGTGACCTGTATGGATGAATATTACAGATATACCGTGACCTGGATGAATGAATATTACAGATATACCGTGACCTGGATGAATGAATATTACAGATATACCGTGACCTGGATGGATGAATATTACAGATATACCGTGACCTGGATGGATGAATATTACAGATATACCGTGACCTGGATGGATGAATATTACAGATATACCGTGACCCAACACCCGACACGCGCTAAAGGGGAAGTTGATGCGACACGCGCTAAAGGGGAAGTTGATGCGACACGCGCTAAAGGGGAAGTTGATGCGACACGCGCTAAAGGGGAAGTTGATGCGACACGCGCTAAAGGGGAAGTTGATGCGACACGCGCTAAAGGGGAAGTTGATGCGATACGTGCTAGGGAAAGTTAATGTGATACGCGCTAAAGGGGAAATCGATGCAATACGCTTTAAAGGGGAAGTTGATGCCATACGCACTTTAGGGGAAGTTGAGGCGATACGCTTTAAAGGGGAAGTTGATGCAATACTCATTAAAGGGGAAGTTAATGCAATACACGCTATATGGAAAGTTGATGCGCTGCGTGCTAAAGGGGAAGTTGATGCCATACGCGCTACAGTTGAAATTAATTCAAAGTATATATTGGTTTGTGTGATCACACTTTCCCAATTATCTTCTCTTTTCCATTGCACTTATAAACCCTGCTGAGTAAAAGACAATCACAATGGAGTTTCCATTAAGCTGTTTTAATGGCAAGGTTCAGGGGAAGACTATAAAGGTTGGACTAGATAGACATATGTCTTTATACAACCTCCAATACTATGTTACTATGTAACTGTTATACAGACATTATGGGTAGGGTATAAAGGTTGGACTAGATGGACGTATGTCTTTATACAACCTCCAATACTATGTTACTATGTAACTGTTAACACTGCTTGTCGGGTTTGTTCCTAAGCAGTCTATTTATCCAAAACATGAAAACCCTAGCGGTACAGTCTTATAAGAGCAAAATCTGGATTTCAAGCCTGTACAGCCTTCAGAAAAAGTACATTTGGGACTGGGACTTGTCACAGACTCACCGGGACAGTGCAGAATATGAAGTAAAAAATTTTACAAAGCCTATAACTTTGGATTATCAAAGGGATAAAGGCACCATCATAAGATTGTTTGAAAGGTATGAGAGCGCTCTTTTAAGAGGTCCCTTGGATGTAACCACAGTTCTCTTAAATAGGTCTCTATTATTGGATTATTTTATTTAAACTGTAGCCACACTACCATCTCGGCTAAGGCAGAAATGACCTTCCCAAGGTTGTCAGAGACTTATGATGTTGGCTCCTTCCTGTGCAGGGAAGACAGAATAAGGCTTACTTAAGGAGACAATAACAAAATCTCACTGTAAAAAGACTGCGCGTGGGTGGAGGGACAATCACTGACCTTAAGTCTGGGTCCCTTGGCTCCGGTAGAATCCGCTCTCTCGCTTCCAGCCAGATCAACCAAAATGTTTTACAACCTGGGGAGGGGAAGGGGAAGAAAGATGAATAGGTTGTTTCCACTGTATCAGGCGAAGTATCTATAACTCAACAGATGTTTAGCCGATAAAACTTATGTGCTTCCACACCAGCCCCCAACATGCGTGGCATTGCTGGAAAATGGCCGAGACTGTAGAGGGACTCCTATTAAAGTCACATGAATTTTCAATATTAACACTAATCTCTGTGGGCCTTCCAATGACACCAGTGGAAAGACAAACAAACTAATTACAGCCATAAAAAATCTGTGTGTGGTGGCTAAAGACTGCAGTAACAATCTACTCCTGATCAGGGTCCACAGACCATGTGGACCTGGGCACTTAGCAATTTACAGTCAATGTCCCAGATAAGGTCACCACCTTTCAGTGTCTAAATTAGTCATCTCGTGTGTCTTTCTGAGTGAATACAATGGTGAAAACAGCATGTGGAACGACTGCTGGTCTCATTACTGTTGTAGCAGCGACCGTCCTTTTAAATAAACAAAATGAAATGAGGTTAAAGGGCAGACATTGGAAAATGGGGCCCAGACATACAGAATAAACTATAACAAACAGAAGCACGATACAACAGTAACAGCAAAATACCACAACACACAAAAGCCAAACACACATGTAGAGAACTCAGAAGGCCTTTTACAGAGGCACCGAAAAGGATCTGCCCAGAATGCACCACAGTCCAATACAATGGCCACAGACAAGAGAGACAGGTACAGAAAGGAACTGTTAGATTTCGTGGTATCCTCGCACTCTTTTTATGCCTTGATGGTGCTAATCCCCAGCAGTAATCCTCCATGCGATAATACTTTGCAGAACAAACGCACTATCAACCTCCGTTTTAGCTCCGTTTATTCGTGACATGCTGTGTGCCCTACGTTTGGGGTCCCCCCTTTCAAGTGCAACTGATAGAGTGCGTTTTTTCTGCAAAAAGTATATAATCGCATGGAGAAAGGAACTGCCCCCTACATATGCACAGTTTTATTGACAGGAAAACACTGTTTGCTTATACAACACTGAACATCCTTACAATACAAGAGATATAGTCCAGGGGGCAAACAGAAATTGTAAGAAATTACACAAAAGGCATAAATAAGCATTACAGATAATGAATGAATGAAAAGGAAGAAGAAACGATGTCCCTCCAATGGGTGGACTTGTCTCATACCTGGCTTTTCCACAATCCATCAGGTCTGCTATGTCATCCATGAGGTCACTGCCAGTTTGGAGAGATCCTCGACATAGGGTCCCCATGATTGGTGCTCCCGCACACGCAGGTTGCCTTAACTTTGGGGCTCTCAGCAGATCTCGTTCACGCTCACAGTAAATCTCCCATGTAGCGACCTGCATAGATTATGTCAAACCTTGATAAATGAACCCATTTTTTACCGTGGATCATTGCTCCATTGCTGCTAGCTAGCCTGTGGTCAAAACACCCAACTTTATTTCCAAAAGGACAGTCGTGGGCATATGGCGAGTTATGAAATAAAGTTTTATTCACCATCAATACAATGGAAAACTTTTGGCAAGTCTTTGCCCTTCCTCAGCGCCTCAAACAAGAACATTTAAGTGATAATTCAATGAAAAATTTGTATTCTCAGACACCAAGGTGTGCATATGTTAAAGTGATATTGCGCACGCGTCCAATACATTCCTAATAACCTGCAACTTCTCCTTCATATGAAAGTGTCGATGAGCCGTTTTTTTTGTAAAATTTTTACATAAAATGAAAACATTTTTACATAAAAAAGTGCCATAGCAAAATACATTTTTTAATGTAAAAATTTGTAAACACCTCAAAAAGCAGAGGAGTGTTATACTGGAGATTCTGGATGAAGAACACTGGCCCAAACACCAAAAGATACTAGTTACGATTATTGTTCTATGCCCGAAAATGATAATCCTAAACTCGATGGCCCATACCCACCGACACGGAAACAATGGCTCTGAATCTAGCCATATCATAAACTCTTGTACAAGCACAGAAAATGCCCAAAACAAATATCATAAAATTGGGACACCTGGAACCAATCAGATGCAACCACTGTACAGTGAATTGTCGGTCGACACCCCCCCTCTCTCCCCCATCTAATATGGCAAGCAATAATCACTACCTACCATGTGTCCCCCCTCCCTACTTAACCCACTATTTGTAAACAGGCACTGGCATATGAGAGGAGCAGTAGACTTATCTGGATCATTCCCCTGATGTCGGATAAACAATGTTTCATCGAATAATCACTTTGAGGGGTGGAACCCTATTCACTGAAGAGTTTCAATGTAGGATTTGGGTCACTTGTTTGAGTCTGAGAAAGGGTAAGACTTGCCTGTAAAGTTGCCATTTGCATGATGGATGAATAAAACTTTTTTTTCTCAACTTGCAATATGACCTGGCTGTCTCTTCTGGAGATCATGTGTGAAAGGAGCTCACACAGCAAGACAAAGGGAGAAATACAGGATTATCAGTTTAATTTCTCACTCCACTGAATAGGAGAGGTCAGGGCTTTGGTTTGTCGAAAACTCTGGCAAATAAATCTTCACATAGCTGGAAGGAAATGAAAGCTGCATGTTATTCCAATGATAAACCCATGCGGGAAATACAAACAAGCAACAGTATGTGCATTTCTCTGCTGCCTACACGTGTAAATTAGCTCTGTAGTATTCGCCAAAAGGTTCTATTATTGTGCTTTTGGAATATCCATGGAATGAAGCATTATCTAGGAGAGGTTGCTTCATCCCATACATGGGCAGAGTATAGGGCAGGCACTAGTACTGGTATGTTTTGTAAATTTCTATACCGATCCCTATACAGAAAGGCCGTTTCACAGTTGCCAAGCACCCCCTGCCAAACAGGAGGCCAGTGCTCACAAAACATTAGTTATACAGCCTCTGAGACACAAAAAACTAGATTTTGGCCACTCAACAACCATTTATCTAGTGTGTTAAGATTCATCAACATAAAACTAAGTAGCACGGCCTTCAATGTTGTATTCAGGTAGATAACTGGACTTGAAGTTTAGTTCTTGAAGGCGTTCGCTAGTCATCCGACTGGATCTCTCAATCAGAATGACTTGACAAGAATGTGTGCAATATGTACCCTGGAAAAATCCCAATTAGCATATCACAGGGCAAGTGTTAAGGGCGGATTAGATAGTGGCTAAGAGGTGTTATAGGAACGCCCAGAGTAAGGTGTCAAATCAGCATGTACATGGCAGACAGTTGGTGTCGAACCCCCCACCTTATTTAGGCTTGGTTCTTTATTTTCAATAAATGGCTCCTTAACACCTCTCTTGAACCAGTCACGTTCCTTTGCCAATATCTTAACATTACAATCTTCAAGGTATGGTCCTTATCCTTAAGATGCAGGTACACCGCCGAGTCATGACCCGAGGAAATGGCTCTTGTGTGGGCCATACGTTGATGCAGTGCTGTTTGGTCTCCCCCCCACATAACAAATCAGAGCATTCTTCACTGTGCACTACGTATATGAGGTCACTCTTCACCGCACTGCACTGCGTATATTGATGTCACTTCACTGCTTTGCACTGAGTATATATGTATGACTTCACTGCTCTGCACTGCACTCCGTATATGATTTCGCTTTTCTTGTGTTTCGGTATTGGGTCTTTCAGATGTACCAATTGCTGCCTCAGGTGTGTTCGGTTTTAAAGCAGACAGGGATACGGTGTCTTTTTTGAAAATTTTCTTAAATTTCTCGGAGGACCCCTGACTACATATGTGGGATGACCATGTTCTCACTCCTGTCTTGCTTTTCCCTTCACTGTGGCATTCGTGGTCTTTTCTTTCCTTCTACTTTTTTTTGGACAAAGGCCAGTCTGGTATCACAAGTTTAAGTTTTTACACAGGGTACAGAATTACCACAGATCTGTTACAAGTCATTCTGAATTGAGAAAGCCGTCGGATGACTAGCGAAACGTCTTCAAGAACTAAACTCAAGTCCAGTTGATCTAACTGAATACAACGTATACCATGACCTGGATGAATGAGAACCTTCACAATAGCACATTCTCGGTAAATGACCAAGTACATAGCCAGGTAATAAACAAAACACATGGCAAAATATTACCAGTGGAATAATCCGTGCTGCTCTGGTTCAGGCTTTCCCATCATAGTGTAGGATTCCCAGCTCCAGTCTGTCCGTATGCGAATATACGACATTATACCCTCAAATGCGTGTAAGAGCATCTCTTTCCGATATCTTTGTACACCTGACATTGGGGAGGCAAAATTTGGATCTCTGCCTGACAGAGAAAAAGGGGAAAAAGGAACGATATTAGGTTAATGATAGTGCCAACCGGATTAGGAGACTACATTGGATTGAGCTAAACTAGAACATACAGAGACTGCATTTCCATTTACTCCACAGGCTAAAAGGTGCTTAAAAACCCATGACCTACAAGAGGTGTTTGAGCTAAGCAGGTGAATAATAGGCGTATTGTAGGGCTAAACAAGTTGGTCTACGGTACGCTGCAGTTTCTACACCATTTCTTATTTTCCTATGACAGATATAGCTCCTCCCAAAAAAACACTGTGATAAATCACGGATAGGGGCCCCATCACAGTTTGCTGTGGGGCCCAGTGATTCCTAGTTACACTATAAAGTGCCATACAACGCTGAATTATCGTCCGAAACGGCCGCTCGTACACATCATATGTCACGGGTTCACCTCCCCGCAAAACGACGTGTGTACGAACCTTTAGACTAAAGTTTTATTCATTTACATTAAGACTCCATCTTGGAAAATTGCTAAAAAAATTGTGGGGTTTTTCTTTGGTTATAAATAAAGTTAAGCAAATCATGTGCACAAAGAAATCCATTGGCTTAGTGTCAGAGTCATCCAAAGGGTAATGAAAGCCAAGATGATTGGTTGTAACAGATTGCAGCAATGAAAAACGACACTTCATGTCACTGTATTAGCCTTGGTTAACAGACAATAGTCTCTTTTGTCTTTTCTTGCAGACTGATGACAGTTATTCTTACAGATAATGGCCATTAGTGAACAGATGGCTCTGTACCATACGACAGCCGGATAGATGGTGCAATGTTGGAATTTAGCTCTGTGTGGAAATGGAAGCATTACACAGACATTGCCTGCTATAAGTTGTTTGCATCTCTCACACTGCGCATACAGCACTCGCCTGTCCCAGTCTGGCCAATGTAAATACATATATTATGTGTCACACGTACTCACACTACAAAACTCTATAAAGATAAGGAGGCTGATCTCTGGCAAAATCCCATGGGCCAAATTGACCACAGTGCCAAAGTGTTTACCCCTGTGGTCTTGTGGGTGTAGAAATGGACAATGTCCCATTGTCAGCAAAGGTAAAGCAATGTGATTTCCCTGTTTATGGTGACCCAAGGACACAATACCCACACAGAGAATGGGTGGCTGGTGGATGTAGTCTATGCATTCCAATAGATAATGTCAGTATATATGTGCATAGTTTTATCACTAGCGTTACAGCTTGTAAATTTGCGTCACAAGTTAAAGCGGGTTTAATTGCAACTGCATTCCAGATACATTTACATATATGACATTTGAAAAGAATTCACTGATCAACCCTCCATGACTGAGTGACTCATCTAGCATTAGGAAGATCCCGCACGCCCAGCAGTTTATACAAGATGCTCCCCATCTTTGTTACGTTTCTCAGTGTCAATACCAGTCAAACAAATCCAACTCAGACATGTTAAAAGGAGAACCCATTAGATATTTAGAACACTGAACATTCCATAGTTGAATTCATTTTATTCTGCCAGGAGGCAACTTTACTGAACAAACTAACTAAAGGGCAACATACTAAAAAAAATCTGCATATATAAATAAGTAGCACTTTTTGGGAGGTGTGTGTTGCTGCATGCCTTCAATCAGTACTTGTTTTGGCACAGGCGCAGCATGCCTCTTTCCCTCTTAACCAATCTCCTCTCCACATGATCGGACTTTGTCAGTAGTCAAGCATGCTCAGTAATCACGATGAGCCACCCACCGGGAGACAGAATTTCCCACATTACAATAGTTACCATTATAGTTACTGCAAAACAGCACACAGCAAAAGAACTTAGGGTTAAGGCACTTGACAGCTGAAATATAAGATGGTTCAGATGGATATCTAATGAAATCGGGGTACGATCATGTTACAGTGGATTTAGTGGAAGAATTATAGGGCAATTAAAAAAATAGTTTGCTCAACAAAGAAAAAGCCTATAAAATTTAAAGGCCTCTCACAATAATCCAGTGACTAATGACCAGATGTCTCTTCACATTCGGCAAATAGCGTGGTAATGGATTTCATCAATGCGTCTGAGTGTCTTGGTTTATTTACCAAGCAAACAAAGTTACAGGACGGTGTTCTAACAAAACAAACCCATCACATACAAGGCATGAAAGGAGAGGGTAGAAGGAGGGAGGAATCGTCCAGTCTACAAGCATTATTATCAGTTTTTTATTTAAATACATAATAAGGGGACCAGCACAAAAGGGCAATATTGTGGTCCATCCTGACAATATGTTGGTTGGATTAAGTGGGTATCCATAGAAATTTAAAGGAAAGCTCCTTAGTTTATCTAACTGAATATTACAGACACGCGTGACCGGGTGGATGAATATACAGGCACGCCGTGACCCGGTGGATGAATAAGATACGCGGACCGGGGGATGAATATTAAGATATCCGTGACCCGGATGGATGAATATTACAGATATACCGTGACCTTATGGATGAATATTACAGATATACCGTGACCTGGATGAATGAATATTACAGATATACCGTGACCTGGATGAATGAATATTACAGATATACCGTGACATGGTGGATGAATATTACAGATATACCGTGACCTGATGGATGAATATTACAGATATACCGTGACCTGGATGGATGAATATTACAGATTATACCGTGACCCAAAGTTGATGCGACACGCGCTAAAGGGGAAGTGATGCGACACGCGCTAAAGGGGAAGTTGATGCGGACACGCGTAAAGGGGAAGTTGATGCGACACGTGCTAAAGGGAAGTGATGCGACACGCGCTAAAGGGGAAGTTGATGCGACACGCGCTACACGGGGAAAGTTGATGCGACACGCGCTAAAGGGAAGTTGAGCGACAAGCGTAAGGGAAGTTGAGCGAACGCGCCTAAAGGGGAAGTTGATGCGGACACGCGCTAAAGGGGAAGTTGATGCGATACGTGCTAGGGAAAGTTAATGTGATACGCGCTAAAGGGGGAAATCGATGCAATACGCTGAAAGGGGAAGTGATGCAATACGCACTTTAGGGGAAGTTGAGGCGATACGCTTTAAAGGGGAAGTTGATGCAATACTCATTAAAGGGGAAGTTAATGCAATACACGCTATATGGAAAGTTGAGTGCGCTGCGTGCTAAAGGGAAGTTGGATGCCATACGCGCTACAGTTGAAATTAATTCAAAGTAATATGGGTTGTGTGATCACACTTTCCCAATTATCTTCTCTTTCCATTGCACTTATAAAACCCGCTGAGTAAAAGACAATCACAATGGAGTTTCCATTAAGCTGTTTAATGGCAAGGTTCAGGGGAAGACTATAAAGGTTGACTAGATAGCATATGTCTTTATACAACCTCCAATACATGTTATATGTAACTGTTATACAGACATTATGGGTAGGGTATAAAGGTTGGACTAGATGGACGTATGTCTTTATACAACCTCCAATATATGTTATATGTAACTGTTATACAGACATTAGGGGAGGGTATAAAGGTTGGACTAGATGGATGTATGCTTTATACAACCTCCAATAATATGTTACTTGTAACTGTTATACAGACATTATGGGTAGGGTATAAAGGTTGGACTAGATGGAGTATGTCTTATACAACCTCCAATACTATGTTACTATGTAACTGTTATACAGACATTATGGGTAGGGTATAAAGGTGACTAGAGGAGTATGTCTTTATATAACCTCCAATACTATGTTACTATGTAACTGTTATACAGACTTATGGGTAGGGTATAAAGGTTGGACTAGATGGACGTATGTCTTTATACAACCTCCAATACTATGTTACTATGTAACTGTATACAGACATATGGGTAGGGTATAAAGGTTGGACTAGATGGATGTATGTCTTTATACAACCTCCAATACTATGTTACTATGTAACTGTTATACAGAAATTAGGGTAGGTATAAAGGTGGACTAGATGGATGTATGTCTTTATACAACCTCCAATATACTATGTTACTATTAACTGTATACAGACATTATGGGTAGGGTATAAAGGTTGGACTAGATGGACGTATGTCTTTAATAAACCTCCAATACTATGTTACTATGTAACTGTTATACAGACATTAGGGGTAGGGTATAAAGGTTGGAATAGATGACGTATGTCTTTATAAAACCTCCAATACTATGTTACTATGTAACTGTTATACAGACATTAGGGTAGGGGTATAAAGGTTGGACCAGATGGACGTATGTCTTTTATACAACCTCCAATACTATGGTACTATGTAACTGTTATACAGACATTATGGGTAGGGGATAAAGGTTGGACTAGATGGAGTAGTTTTATATAACCTCCAATATATGTTACTATGTAACTGTATTACAGACATTATGGGTAGGGTATAAAGGTTGGACTAGATGGACGTATGTCTTTATACAACCTCCAATACTATGTTACTTTGTACTGTTTACAGACATTATGGGTAGGGTATAAAGGTTGGACTAGATGGACAGTATGTCTTTATACAACCTCCAATACTATGTTACTATGTAACTGTTATACAGACATTATGGGTAGGGTATAAAGGTTGGACTAGATGGGTATGTCTTTATACAACCTCCAATACTAGTTACTATGTAACTGTTATACAGACATTATGGGTAGGGTATAAAGGTGGACTAGATGGACGTATGTCTTTATACAACCTCCATACTATGTACTATGTAACTGTTAACAGACATATGGGTGGGGTATAAAGGTTGGACTAGATGGAAGATGTCTTTATACACCTCAATACTATGTTACTATGTAACTGTTATACAGACATTATGGGTAGGGTATAAAGGTTGGACTAGATGGACGATGTCTTTATACAACCTCAATACTATGTTACTATGAAGGTATACAGACATTATGGGTAGGTTATAAAGGTTGGACTAGATGGACGTATATGCCTTTATACAACCTCCAATACTATGTTACTATGTAACTGTATACAGACATTATGGGTAGGGCTATAAAGTTTGGACTAGATGGATGTATGTTTATACAACCTCCAATACTATGGTACTATGTAACTGTTATACAGACATTATGGGTAGGTTATAAAGGTTGGACGAGATGGACGTAGTCTTTATATAACCTCCAATACTATGTTACTATGTAACTGTTATACAGACATTATGGGTAGGGTATAAGGTTGGACTAGATGGACGTATGTCTTTATACACCTCCAATAATATGTTAATATGTAAGTGTTATACAGACATTATGGGTATGTTATAAAGGTTGGACTAGATGGACGTATGTCTTTATACAACTCCAATACTATGTACTATGTAACTGTTATACAGACATTATGGTAGGGTATAAAGGTTGGATAGATGGATATGTCTTATACAACCTCCAATAATATGTTACTATGGTAAGTGTTATACAGACATTTGGGTATGTTAAAGGTTGGACTAGATGGACGTATGTCTTTATACAACCTCCAATACTGTTGTTACTATGTAACTGTTATACAGACATTATGGGTAGGGTATAAAGGTTGGGACTAGATGGATATGTCTTTAACAACTCCTCCAATACTATGTTACTATGTAACTGTTATACAGACATTATGGGTAGGGTATAAAGGTTGGACTAGATGGACGTATGTCTTTATACAACCTCCATACTATGTTACTATGTAACTGTTATACAGACATTAGGGGTAGGGTATAAAGGTTGGACTAGATGGATGTATGTCTTTATACAACCTCCAATAATATGTTACTATGTAAGTGTTATACAGACATTATGGGGATGTTATAAAGGTTGGACTAGATGGAGTATGTCTTTATACAACCTCCAATACTATGTTACTATGTAACGGTATACAGACATTATGGGTAGGGTATAAAGGTTGGACTGATGGACGTAGTCTTTATACAACCTCCAATAATATGTTACTATGTAAGTGTATACAGACATTATGGGTATTTATAAAGTGGACTAGATGGACGTATGTCTTTATACAACCTCCAATACTATGTTACTATGTAACTGTTATACAGACATTATGGGTAGGGTATAAAGGATGGACTAGATGGACGTATGTCTTTATACAACCTCCATTACTATGTTACTATGTAACTGTTATACAGACATTATGGGTAGGGTATAAAGGTTGGACTAGATGGACGTATGTCTTTATACAACCTCCAATAATATGTTACTATGTAAGTGTTATACAGACATTATGGGTATGTTATAAAGGTTGGACTAGATGGACGTATGTCTTTATACAACCTCCAATACTATGTTACTATGTAACTGTTAGACAGACATTATGGGTTAGGGTGGGACTAGATGGACGTATGTCTTTATACAACCTCCAATACTATGTTACTATGTAACTGTTATACAGACATTATGGGTAGGGTATAAAGGTTGGACTAGATGGACGTATGTCTTATACACCTCCAATACTATGTTACTATGTAACTGTTAGACAGACATTATGGGTTAGGGTTGGACTAGATGGACGTATGTCTTTATACAACCTCCAATACTATGTTACTATGTAACTGTTAGACAGACATTATGGGTAGGGTTGGACTAGATGGACGTATGTCTTTATACAACCTCCAATACTATGTTACTATGTAACTGTTATACAGACATTATGGGTAGGGTATAAAGGTTGGACTAGATGGACGTATGTCTTTATACAACCTCCATACTATGTTACTATGTAACTGTTAGACAGACATTATGGGTAGGGTTTGGACTAGATGGACGTATGTCTTTATACAACCTCCAATACTATGTTACTATGTAATGTTACAGACATTATGGGTTAGGTATAAAGGTTGGACTAGATGGACATATGTCTTTATACAACCTCCCATATATGTTACTATGTAACTGTTATACAGACATTATGGGTAGGGTATAAAGTTTGGACTAGATGGACGTTGTCTTTATACAACCTCCATACTATGTTACTATGTAACTGTTATACAGACATTATGGGTAGGGTATAAAGGTTGGACTAGATGGACGTATGTCTTTATACAACCTCCAATATATGTTACTATGTAACTGTTATACAGACATTATGGATAGGGATAAAGGTTGGACTAGATGGACGTATGTCTTTATACAACCTCCAATACTATGTTCTATGTAACTGTTATCAGACATTATGGGATAGGGTATAAGGTGGACTAGATGGACGTATGTCTTTATACAACCTCCAATACTATGTTACTATGTAACTGTTATACAGACATTATGGGTAGGGTATAAAGGGTGGACTAGATGGACGTATGTCTTTATTAAACCTCCAATTATGTTTACTATGTAACTGTTATACAGACATTATGGGTTAGGGTGTATAAAGGTTGGACTAGATGGACGTATGTCTTATAAAACTCCAATGCTATGTTACTATGTAACTGTTAGACAGACATTATGGGTAGGGTTGGACTAGATGGACGTATGTCTTTATACAACCTCCAATACTATGTTACTATGTAACTGTTAGACAGACATTATGGGTAGGGTTGGACTAGATGGACGTATGTCTTTATACAACCTCCAATACTATGTTACTATGTAACTGTATACAGACATTATGGGTAGGGGTATAAAGGTTGGACTAGATGGACGTATGTCTTATACAACCTCCAATACTATGTTACTATGTAACTGGTTAGACAGACATTATGGGTAGGGTTGGACTAGATGGAGTATGTCTTTATACAACTCCAATACTATGTTACTATGTAATGTTAGAAAGACATTATGGGTAGGGTTGGACTAGATGGACGTATGTCTTTATACAACCTCCAATACTATGTTACTATGTAACTGTTAGACAGACATTATGGGTAGGGTTGGACTAGATGGACGTATGTCTTTATACAACCTCAATACTATGTTACTATGTAACTGTTATACAGACCATTAGGTAGGGTATAAAGGTTGGACTAGATGGACGTATGTCTTTATACAAACTACAATTACTATGGTACTATTTAACTGTTAGTGAAGACACATGGTATATAAAATAACACTTTTTATTGGCTAACTAAAAAGATTGAAAATAAAGCTTTCGAAGCACTTAGGCTTCTTCTCAGGCATGATACAATACTGAATCTTGTGAAGTACACTATTCTATACACACACAAATATACATTCAATGATGACAGGCCGTAATAAAATAATTAGCAAGGGTTTAAACAAACAATCAAATACACTTCACCTCTAGTGTCAATGGAGGTTTGGTATAAATGAGATATTTATGGGTTGGGTGGTTAGAGGTTATACAGCCATTATGGGCAGGGTTAAAGGTTGGACTAGATGGATGATGTCTTTATACAACCTCCAATACTATCTTACGATGTAACTGTTATACAGACATTATAGGTAGGGTTTAAAGTTTGGACTAGATGGACGTATGTCTTTATACAAACCTCCAATACTATGTACTATGTAACTGTTATACAGACATTTTGGGTAGGGTATAAAGGTTGGACTAGATGGATGTAGTCTTTATACAACCCCAATACTATCTTACGATTGTAACAGTTATACAGACATTATGGGTAGGGTTAAGTTTGGACTAGATGGACGTATGTCTTATACAAACTCCAATACTATGTTACTATGTAACTGTTATACAGACATTATGGGAGGGTATAAAGGTTGGACTAGATGGATGTATGTCTTTATACAACCTCCAATACTATGTTAATGTTATACAGACATTATGGGTAGGGTATAAAGGTTGGACTAGATGGATGTATGTCTTATACAAACTCCAATACTATGTTACTATGTAACTGTTATACAGACATTATGGTAGGATAGATAAAGGTTGGACTAGATGGATGGATGTATTTATACAACCTCCAATACTATGTACTATGTAACTGTTATACAGACATTATGGGTAGGGTATATAAGGTTAGACTAGATGGACGTATGTTTATACAACCTCCAATAATATGTTACTATGTAACTGTTATACAGACATTATGGGTAGGGTATAAAGGTTGGACTAGATGGACGTATGTCTTTATACAACCTCAATACTATGTTACTATGTAACTGTTAGACAGACATTATGGGTAGGGTATAAAGGTTGGACTAGTGGACGTATGTCTTTATACAACCTCCAATACTAGTTACTATGTAACTGTTATACAGACATTATGGGTAGGGTATAAAGGTTGGACTAGATGGACGTATGTCTTTATACAAACTACAATACTATGTTACTATTTAACTGTTAGTGAAGACACATTGGATATGAAATAACACTTTTTATTGGCTAACTAAAATGATTTGAAAATACAAGCTTTCGAAGCACTAGGCTTCTTCCTCAGGCATGATACAATACTGAATCTGTGAAGTACACTATTCTATACACACACAAATATACATTCAATGATGACAGGCGTACCGTAATAAAATAATTAGCAAGGGTTTAAACAAACAATCAAATACACTTCACCTCTATTGTCAATGGAGGGTTCTGGGTATAAATGAGATATTTATGGGTTTGGGTGGTTTTAGAGGTTATACAGCCATTATGGGCAGGGTTATAAAGGTTGGACTAGATGGATGTATTCTTATACAACCTCCAATACTATTCTTACGATGTAACGTTATACAGACATTATGGTAGGGTTTTAAAGTTTGACTAGATGGAGTATGTCTTATTACAACCTCCAATACTATGTTACTATGTAACTGTTATACAGACATTGGGTAGGGTATAAAGGTTGGACTAGATGGATGTATGTCTTTATACACCTCCAATACTATTACATGTAATGTTAACAGACACATTATGGGTAGGGTAGGTTTAAAGTTGGACTAGATGGATGTATGTCTTTATACAACCTCCAATACTATGTTATATGTAACTGTTATACAGACATTATGGGTAGGGATAAAGGTTGGACTAGATGGAGGTATGTCTTTATACAACCTCCAATACTATGGTTACTGTTATACAGCATTATGGGTAGGGTATATAAAGGTTGGACTAGATGGATGTATGTCTTTATACAACCTCCATACTATGTTACTATGTAACTGTTATACAGACATTATGGGTAGGTATAAAGGTTTGACTAGATGGACGTATGTTTTATACAACCTCCAATACTATGTTACTATGTAACTGTTATACAGACATATGGTAGGGTATAAAGGTTGACTAGATGGACGTATGTTTATATAAACCTCCAATATATGTTACTATGTAACGTTATACAGACATTATGGGTAGGGTATAAAGGTTGGACTAGATGGACGTATGTCTTTATACAACCTCCAATACTATGTTAATATGTAATGTTATACAGACATTATGGTAGGGTATAAAGGTTGGACTAGATGGACGTATGTCTTTATATAACCTCCAATACTATGTTACTATGTAACTGTTATACAGACATTATGGGTAGGGTATAAAGGTGGACTAGATGGAGTATGTCTTTATACAACCTCCCAATACTATGTTACTATGTAACTGTTATACAGACATTATGGGTAGGGTTATAAAGGTTGGACTAGATGGACGTATGTCTTTATACAACCTCCAATACTATGTTACTATGTAACTGTTAGACAGACATTATGGGTAGGGTATAAAGGTGGGACTAGATGGACGTTATGTCTTTATAAACCTCCAATACTATGTTATATGGTTAACATAGTATTGGAGGTTGTATAAAGACATACGTCCATATAGTCCAAAATGTATACACTACCCATAATGTCTGTGTAACAGTTACACAGTAACATATAATTGGAGGTTGTATAAAGACAGATGTCAGTATCAGATGTTCTATAAAGACCTACGTCCACTTAGTCCAACTTTATACCCTACCCATAATGTCTGTATAACAGTTACATAGTAACATAGTATTGGAAATTGTATAAAGACATACATCCATCTAGTCCAAACTTTATACCCTACCCATAATGTCTGTCTAACAGTTACATAGTAACATAGTATTGGAAGTTCTATTAAGACATACGTCCATCTAGTCTAACCTTTATACCCTACCCATAATGTCTGTATAACAGTTACATAGTAACATAGTATTGGAAGTTGTACAAAGACATACATCCATCTAGTCCAACCTTTATACCCTACCCATAATGTCTGTATAACAGTTTACATAGTAACATAGTATTGGAAGTTCTATAAAGACATATGTCCATCTAGTCCAACCGTTATACACTACCATAATGTCTGTAAACAGTTACATAGTAACATAGTATTGGAGGTTGTATAAATACATCCATCCATCTAGTCAAACCTTTATACCTACCCATAATGTCTGTATACAGTTACATAGTAACATAGTAGGGAGGTTGTATAAAGACATACATCCATCTAGTCAAACCTTTATACCCTACCCATAATGTCTGTATAACAGTAACTAGTATTGGAGGTTGTATAAAGACATACATCTCCATCTAGTCCAACCTTTATCCCTACCCATAAGTCTGTATAACAGTTACATATAACATAGTATTGGAGGTTGTATAAAACATACTCCATCTAGTCCAACTTTAAACCCTACCACCATAATGTCTGTATACGTTAACATTACATGTAATAGTATTGGAGGTTGTATAAAGACATACATCCATCTATTCCAACCTTTATACCCTACCCAATGTCTGTATAACAGTTACATAGTAACATGTATTGGGGTTGTTAATAAGACATACGTCCATCTAGTCCAAACTTTAACCTACCATAATGTCTGTATAACAGTTACATCGTAAAATAGTATTGGAGGTTGTATAAGAAATACATCCATCTAGTCCAACCTTTATACCTGTGCCATAATGGCTGTATAACCTCTAAAAAACCACCCAACCCATAAATATCTCATTTATACCAGAACCTCCATTGACACTAGAGGTGAAGTGTATTTGATTGTTTGTTTAACCCTTGCTAATTATTTTATTAGGTTACGGCCTGTCATCATTGATGTATATTTGTGTGTGTATAGAATAGTGTACTTCACAAGATTCAGTATTGTATCATGCCTGAGGAAGAAGCCTAAGTGCTTCGAAAGCTTGTATTTTCAATCATTTTAGTTAGCCAATAAAAAGTGTTATTTTATATCCAATGTGTCTTCACTAACAGTTAAATAGTAACATAGTATTGTAGTTTGTATAAAGACATACGTCCATCTAGTCCAACCTTTATACCCTACCCATAATGTCTGTATAACAGTTACATAGTAACATAGTATTGGAGGTTGTATAAAGACATACGTCCATCTAGTCCAACCTTTATACCCTACCCATAATGTCTGTCTAACAGTTACATAGTAACATAGCATTGGAAGGTTGTATAAGACATACGTCCATCTAGTCCAACCTTTAAACCCTACCCATAATGTCTGTAAACTGTACATCAGTAAATAGTATTGGAGGTTGTATAAAGACATACATCCATCTAGTCCAACCTTTATACCCTACCCTAATGTCTGTATAAACAGTTACATAGTAACATAGTATTGGAGGTTGTATAAAGACATACTTCCATCTAGTCCACACTTTACCCTACCTAATATGTCTGTAACAGTTACAATGTAAATAGTATTGGAGGTTGTATAAAGACATACATCCATCTAGTCCAACCTTTATACCCTCCCATAATGCTGTATAACCCTAAAAACAAACCCACAAACCTAAATATCCTCACTTTATACCCAGAACCTCCATTGACCTAGAGGTGAAGTGTATTTGATTGTTTGTTTAACCCTTGCTAATAATTTTATATACGGCCTGTCATCATGAATGTATATTTGTGTGTGTATAGAATAGTGTACTTCACAAGATTCAGTATTGTATCATGCCTGAGGAAGAAGCCTAAGTGCTTCGAAAGCTTGTATTTTCAATCATTTAGTTAGCCAATAAAAGTGTTATTTCATATCCAATGTGTCTTCCTAACAGTAAATAGTAACATAGTATTGTAGTTTGTATAAAGACTACGTCCATCTAGTCCAACCTTTATACCCTACCCATAATGTCTGTATAACAGTTACATAGTAATAGTATTGGAGGTTGTATAAACATACGTCCTCTAGTCCAACCTTTATACCCTACCCATAATGTCTGTATAACAGTTACATAGCAACATAGTATTGGAGGTTATATAAAGATATACATCCATCTAGTCCAACCTTTATACCCTACCCATAATGTCTGTATAACAGTTACATAGTAACATAGTATTGGAGGTTGTGTAAAGACATACACCCATCTAGTCCAACCTTTATACCCCACCCATAATGTCTGTCTAACAGTTACATAGTAACATAGTATTGGAGGTTGTATAAAGACATATGTCCATCTAGTCCACCCTTTATACCCTACCCATAATGTCTGTCTAACAGTTACATAGTAACATAGTATTGGAGGTTGTATAAAGACATACATCCATCTAGTCCAACCTTTATACCCTACCCATAATGTCTGTATAACAGTTACATAGTAACATAGTATTGGAGGTTGTATAAAGACATACATCCATCTAGTCCACCCTTTATACCCTACCCATAATGTCTGTCTAACAGTTACATAGTAACATAGTATTGGAGGTTGTATAAAGACATACATCCATCTAGTCCAACCTTTATACCCTACCCATAATGTCTGTATAACAGTTACATAGTAACATAGTATTGGAGGTTACGATCACATACTGATTAAGGAAGCTTATGACAGAGCTGTGCTTAAAGATCGTAGAGATTTACTATCATATAAACGTAAACCCTGTATACAAAATCGTACTAATAGCAGATATACAGAAGGAGTGAGGGAGGACTGCCCATATCTTACCCTCACATATACCAAAGGGGTGGACAAAGTGTGTAAAATCATTAAAAAACATTGGAGGCTACTTAAATTAGACCCTTTTTTGGATGCCAATTTGGGACCAACACCGAAATTCTCATATCGTAAGGGAAAAACTATAGCATCTCTAGTCTCACCGAGTATGTTCAATCAGAGGGAACAAAATATGAATACAAGTTGGTTATCATGTTTTGGATGCTATCCATGCAACCAGAAGAGATGCAGGATATGTAAATATATGGAATCCACTAAATATTTTAAGAGTCACATTACTGGGGAGACCTTTAAGATAAAAACTTTTGTGAAATGTTGTACAAGTTTCATTGTTTATCTAGCTACCTGTGAATGTGGCTTACAATATGTAGGTAAGACCATAAGACCAGCATACAAGAGGCTGTCTGAACATATTTATGCTCTGAACAGGTCAGACGACACGTCAGCAATATCCAGACATGCCTTGGAAATACACAATGGTGACTTCAAGTTTATATTTACCATCATTGACAGAGCCCCCAACAAACTGAGGAAAGGAAGTAGACATAAGAACCTATTAAGGTTGGAGGCATTCTGGATATATAAATTGAGAACAGTTACCCCAGGTGGACTGAATAAAGATTGGGAACTTAATTGTTTCCTAGATAGATGATTGACTTAGCCCATGATAGCCTATATACCTTACAAGCCACTTTCCATTTAGGAATCAACTTGATGGTGATATGCTATATACATACTTACTAGTCTCCCATATTTATGGTATATATATGGATAGCAACCTTTTACATATATATTTCTATTTGTTATTACTTATTAGGTTTATTTGGAGTAAATATCCATTTATACCCATATACGTGTTTATACACATTCAGTTACATATATGTATAATTTTATAAATTTTATATTCCAAATTTTATATTGTTAATGCATTTGTATCTATGTATTGTTCATGTATATAGATTGTCTTTTTAGAGAGATCCATTTGTATTTGATAAATGCTGGTAGTTTCCCTAGTGGTGTTCCGATGTATATATATTCTAGATGAGATATTTATTGCTATTTATTGTTATGTATTTATTTATTTATACATAGACTATTAACGTACCTATCTAATCATGTACATATTTGAGGATATAATGTTATATTTAGACACACCTGGTTTCCCATCGATCATATCATTGATAATATGTTTCTACTGCATTCTGCAATAGAGGTATATAGTATCACTTTACTCTCATGCACTTTAATATTGCTGTTTTAATACAGTTAGATCATCACACTTTTACCTTTATGGGCTTTTGGTCCTATTCCTATTCTTATTCTTTTTCTCCCTTTTTTGTTCTTTCGTTTTACATTAACTATCCGTTTTATATATATATATATTTATATTTAAGAATATACACTCAAATTTTGTTTTTGATATATATGTGTCTTTTGGGCTCTATATATTCCCCTATGGTTGATTTGTGGCACATATATGTGATTGTATCGCTACTTGTACGCAAAGCGCTCGTAGTTATAGCATTTGTATCCTACACGGAGATGGTTTCATACATGTATTTTGGACATCTATATTTCATAGCACCAGCATGTGGGTGGTTTTTTCCTTTTCCTTTGGGTCTTTTCCTTCTTATGTATCTATTCGGTGATACCATTTCGTTGTTTTTATTCCCAGATTCACACCTAGATTAAGGTGTCATCATCTGTGCTCACCTGCGATAGTGGGAGGTTTTTAACTAATTGTCTGTGTGTATATATATCTTGTTCGGGAGGGGACACCCAGCCTCTGAGGAAGTGGGTTTTACCCACGAAACGCGTCAGGCGGGTGGACCTGGAGTCATTTTCTGCCCTGTGATGTCTGTCTTTTGATTATACTTATATGTGAATAAACAATTGGAACTTCACTTCTCAACCTCGTGAGTAGCGTCCTTCCTACTCTTGTTGTTTGAGGGAACGTTTAACTACACAGGGGTAGATAGAGAAGTTAGGGATCTGGGGGCTAGTAACACAACGGAGGGAGGAGAAGGAGGAGGGGGGAGCATAGAGGATAAGGAGGCATGTACGACCATGTATGGAAGTAAATCAATTGATAATCTAAAATGTATGTTTACAAATGCAAGGAGTCTGGCTGGAAAAACCGGCGAACTTGAAATAATAGCGTTAAAGGAAAGGTATGATGTAATTGGTATAGCAGAATCATGGCTTAATGATTCACACGACTGGACAGTAAATATTGAAGGGTACTCCTTATTTAGACATGACCGAGTTAATAAGAAAGGAGGAGGAGTATGTATGTATGTTAAACAGGAATTGAAGCCAAATTTAAAAGATGGAATAGATGGGGGAGCAAACGATGCGGCAGAAACATTATGGGTGGAACTGTGTACAGGAAGCAAGAAGGTAGGTAAATTAATTGTTGGAGTGTGTTATAAGCCGCCAAATGCCAGGGAAGAGGTGGAAATGAATCTCCATATGCAGTTGGCGAAGGCTGCTGGTATGGGGCATGTTCTGGTTATGGGGGATTTTAACTACCCTGAAATAGATTGGAGTAATGGAACTGCCAGCACCTCAAAAGGTATAAAGTTCTTAAATTTCCTATATGAGCATTTTCTTTCACAGATGGTAGAAGTTCCTACTAGAAAGAATGCGTTGTTGGATCTGGTGATATCTAATAACTCAGAGCTCATTTTGGAGATGAAGGTAATGGGAAGCTTAGGGAATAGTGACCATGATATAGTGTCATTTAATATAGGTTGCAGAAAACTAAAGTGCACTGGCTTAACAAAAACTTTTAACTTTAGGAAAGCTAATTTTATGCTTTTAAAGGAATCGCTCCTGCTCATAGACTGGGGGGAACTGTTTCTAGGTAAAGATACTGAGCAGATGTGGACCACTTTTAAAGGGATATTAAACTATAACATTTCCAAATCGGTACCTTTAGGAAACAAGTGTAAAAAAATTAGGTCCACTCCTGCATGGCTTAATGCTCAGGTAAAAAGGGAAATGGAAAAAAAGAAAAGGGCTTTTAAAATTTTGAAAGCAGAAGGCACAGAACAGGCTTACAGGGACTTCAAAAGTTGTAATAAAGAGTGCAAGAAAGCAATTAAACTAGCTAAAATAGAAAATGAAACACGGATTGCCGAACAAAGCAAGTCCAACCCCAAGATGTTTTTTAAGTATATAAATGGTAAAAAAATGAGGACTGAGAATGTGGGACCATTAAATAATGGAGCTGAGGTGGTTGTAGAGGATGCCGAAAAGGCTAATCTGCTAAACCGTTTTTTTACATCGGTTTTTACTGTTGAGAATCCTTACAGTAGGGATTGTAACAATGTGCAGGGAGGAAATGAAGAGTCTTCACATTGGATAACAGAGGATATGGTACGGAATCAATTAGACAAAGTTAATATCAATAAAGCGCCAGGACCAGATGGATTGCATCCTAGGATTTTAAAAGAGCTTAGTTCAGTTCTAGCAAGACCACTGTGTCTCATCTTTTCAGATTCGCTTTTGTCTGGGGATGTGCCGCTGGATTGGAAAAAAGCCAATGTAATACCAATATTCAAAAAAGGTAGTCGTTCACAGCCTGGTAACTATAGACCTGTAAGCCTAACATCAGTGGTAGGGAAGGTGATGGAAACTTTGTTAAGGGATCATATCCTTGACTTTGTCTCCAGAGATCATCTTATTAGTAGTAGTCAGCATGGATTTATGAGAAATAGATCATGCCAGACAAATTTAATTGGTTTTTATGAAGAAGTGAGTAAGAAGTTAGATTCAGGCACAGCTGTGGATGTGGTATATTTGGATTTTGCAAAAGCCTTTGATACTGTGCCACATAGGCGACTAATGTATAAACTGAGGACTGTTGGCCTTGAAGAAAACATTTGTTCATGGATAGAGAACTGGTTATTGGACCGCAAACAGAGAGTGGTGGTTAATGGAGCTACATCTATGTGGGCTAAAGTTCTAAGCGGAGTTCCTCAGGGTTCTGTACTGGGGCCGCTTCTGTTTAATCTGTTTATAAATGACTTAGAAGGGGGCATTGAGAGCAAGGTCTCTGTGTTTGCTGATGACACTAAATTATGCAGAGCTTTGGAAACTTCCAATGATGTGCAAGTGCTGCAAGCAGACCTAGATAGATTATCAAAATGGGCAGCAGAATGGCAGATGAGATTCAATGTTGATAAATGTAAGGTGATGCATTTGGGATTTAATAATCCCTGTGCCACCTACACCATAAATAACTCTGTGTTAAGTGCATCTGAAATGGAAAAAGATTTGGGGGTTCTGGTAGATAACAGACTCAGCTGTAGTAAACAATGCCAGGTAGCAACAGCTAGAGCTAGCAAGATATTGTCTTGTATAAAGAGGGGAATGGAATCAAGAGAGAAAAATATTACTCTCCCTCTTTACAAGGCACTGGTAAGGCCACATTTGGAATATGCGGTGCAGTTTTGGAATCCCATATACAAAAGGGACATCTTGGAAATTGAGGCAGTTCAGAGAAGGGCAACTAAATTAATAAGGGGAATGGAGGGGCTTGAATATGCAGGCAGATTAGACAAGTTAGGGCTGTTTACATTGGAGAAGCGGCGGTTGCGGGGGGACATGATAACCTTATACAAATATATTAATGGCCCATACAGTGAACTCTCTGGTGCATTGTTCACTAATAGGTCATATCAGAGGACTCGTGGACATCCTTTAAGGTTGGAAGAAAAGAAGTTTCATCTTCAAGTTAGGAGAGGTTTCTTTACAGTGAGAACGGTGAAACTGTGGAACTGTCTTCCAGCAGAGGTGGTAATGGCAAGTTCATTGAATAACTTTAAAAAAGGCCTGGATAAGTTTCTAAAACTAAAAAATATTGAGAATTACTGGTATTAATGCATATAGATCTGGTTGATCCAGGGATACTTTCCGATTGCCGTTTGGAGTCAGGAAGGATCAACTGTTAGGTAGGGTTAAAAAAAAAAAAAAAAAAAAAAGTGAATAGGTTGGACTTGATGGACGAATGTCTTTATTCAACCTTAATTACTATGTTACTATGTTACTATGTTACTATGTTTTCTAGTATTGGAGGTTGTATAAAGACATACATCCATCTAGTCCAACCTTTATACCCTACCCATAATGTCTGTATAACAGTAACATAGTATTGGAGGTTGTATAAAGACATACATCCATCTAGTCCAACCTTTATACCCTACCCATAATGTCTGTATAACAGTTACATAGTAACATAGTATTGGAGGTTGTATAAAGACATTACATCTGGGATATCGATCACACTATCGTGTACAGATACATCTGAGATACTTCACACTATCTGTGAGTACTGATAGACCTCCCAACTATATGGCACGATATCTTCTCCACACTATCCGTGCACAGATACTCTGGATAATTCCCTACTATCCTACACTATACCTAGACTTACATCTGCAGACATCTGGATAATGCCCCCACACTATTGCTACAGATAACATCTGGAAATTCCCTCCACACTATCCTGCGTACAGTAATTCGGATAATTCCCCCCACACTCCTGAGTACAGTACATCTGGAATTCCCCAAACTATCCCGTACGACACGTATACCCTATTCACATCGCGTACAGATACATCTGGATAATTCCCTCCACACTATCCTGCGTTACAGACTACATCTCAGATATTTCCCTCCACATATATCCTGAGTTAGAATAATTGGATAATTCCTCCCACTATCTGCAGACAGATATCTGGTCTATTCCTCACACACTTACCTTGGTACAGATACATCTGCCCGAGTAATTCCTCTCACACTATCACTGCGTTACAGATACACTATGGTAATTCCATCTCCACACATCCTGCGTACAGATACATCTGGATAAATTCACCCACATCGCTTATCCGCGTAAGATACATCTGGATAATTGTCCTCATCGTATCTGCGTCTACAGATACATCTGGATACATTCTCCTCCTCGCTATCCTGGTACAGACTACATTGGATAAATTACCTCTAACAGCTATTCCGCTATCGTACTAGATACATTGGATAACTTCCCTCCACGCTATCTCTGCAGTACAGAGTATCATCTGGATACATTCCCTCACGCTACCTGCGTACAGATACATCTGGATAATTCTCCTAACGCCTTCCTGCGTACTACTTGTAATCTATATCTTGCGTATTGAATTCACTCACGCTTATCCTGGACTAAGATACATCCGGATTAATTCACTCCCACTATCTCTGTTGCACAGAAGAACCATCCATGGATAATGAAATCCTCCACGCTACCTGTCGTACAGACTACATCTGGACTAATCCCTCCACGCTACCTTGATGCTACAGAGCATATGGATAATTCCCTCCACGCTATCCTGCGTACAGATACATTTGGCTACTCTATTCCCCTCACTTTACTATGCTATAAGTTACAACCCTCACGCACTCCTGCGTACGTTATACATCTGGATTATATCCCTCCCACGCTTATCCTGAGTACAGATACATCGCGGAGTAATTTCCCTCACATCGATATCTGCGTACATGATCCATCTGGATAATTCCATCCACGCATGCCTGCGTATAAGATAAATCTGGATAATTCCCTCCACGGTCATTCGGATATTCCTCGCTCTCGAGTACAGATACATTGGATAATTCCTACACGCTATTACCTGCGTAATACGATACACTGGATAATTCCCCTCCACCGCTTATCCTGACGTACAGATCCACACTCGGATTAATCTCCCTCCCACGCTATCCGCGTACGATACATTGGATAATTCCCTCACGTAGCCGTGCGTATACATGATATTACACTCGTGATAATTCCTCCACGCGCTATCCTGGATACAGATACATGCGGAAGCCCTCCACGATCACCTTCCCACAGTACCTGAGTCTGATATCCACTTCCCGCTGCCTGTACAAGATACATCTGGATAATTCCCTCCACGTATACTCAGCGTAACAGATACATCTGGGATAATCTCCCTCCAGCGCTTGCGCTAAGATACAGATACTGGATAATCCCTCCACGCTATATGCGTAAGCATACATTCTTGCGATAATTCCCTCCACGAGATCCTTGCGTACAGTACTATCTGTTGATAATTCCTCGCACCCTATCCGTGATGTACACAGATAATTCTGTGGAATATTCCCTATCCCACGGCTAGCCTGCAGTACTTACATGAACTATCTGGATAATTCACTCCATCGCTGATTCCTGCGTTACACGATAACATCTGGATCAATTCCTCCTAACATATCTGCAGTTACCAGATACATCTGGTTAATCCCAATCCACGCTATCCTGCGTACAGAGATCTGGGATAATCTCCCTCCACGCTTTTCCCTATTCCTGACACGTAACAGATTACATCTGGTAATTTCCCGCCAACGTCCTGATCCCGTCGTACAGGATAATCCAATGTTCGTCGAGTATCATTGGCCCAATTCACCTTCTCCACGCCTTATCCTGCGTACAGATCACATCTGGATAATTCACCTCCACGCTATCCTGACGTACAGTATACATCTGTGTATATTCCTCTCCACGCTGACTCTAGGCGTTACAGATACACTCGGATATCCCCTCACTATCCGCGTTACAGAACTGTAACCTCACGCTATCTGGTCTTATATTTCTATCCTCGTCATCATGTAATCCATGCTAGCTCGATAATCTGGATAATTCACTCACGCGACTACTGGCGACTACAGATACCTCTTTTGGATAATTCTCCTTCCACGATTGATCCGGGCATCGATATACTGATATTCTTCACCTGTTCACCCTGGTACAATTTTCTGCTTTTTCACTTGTCACCCGCTATCATGGTGTACACGCATGTACTTGATCTCGGATAATTCCCTCCACGATCTATCTGACGTACAGAATAGACTACTATCGGATAATTCCCTTTCCACGCTACCTCCCTCTGTTTTGCGTACACCCGACCTCCCACATCTAGGGATAGATTCCGCTCCAAGTGCTATCCTGCGTACAGAGACATCCGATATTCCCGTCAGCTATTCTTGCTTTTCATTTATACATCTACCACCACGCTGGATCCGGTAACAGATACATCTGGCCATAACTTTACCCGTCCACGCTATCTGCCGTACAGATGTTACCCTTTGGAAAATTCACACCACCGCTATCCGTATGTACAATAATCATCCTGCGATAATTACCTTCCCCAGCTATTCCGTACACGATACAATAAGTCCAGTTCTGAGTTACTATACTTTGGTACATCCTCCATACGCTATCCGCGTTTACGACTACATCTGGATAATTCCCCATCCACGCTAATCCTGCGTACCAGATAAATACTGAGATAATTCCCTCCAACGCTATCATGTGATAAGAGACATCTTGGTATCATTCCCTCCATCGGTCTATCCTGCTGTACAGATCATTCGGTATTCTCAGCTTCGTGGCGTAATTTCTCATGCTCTCATCCAACAACTATCCTGTGTACAGATACATCTGGTAATTCCTCCAACCTACCTGGTAAAGATACCCATCTGGACTAATTCCCTCCGCTATCCTGCGTACAGCCATAACATCTGGATAATTCCCTCCCACCGCTACCTGCGTAACGATACATCTGATTACATTCCCTCCTATCTGCGCATGGATAAGCTCCTACTGCGTACAGATACATCTGGATATTCCCCTCCCGCTATCCTGCGTACAGAACCCCCTCGAACATTCGTGGATAATCCTCCACGCTATCCTGCGTACAGATACACTGGATTAATCCCACGACGTATGCCTGCGTACAGATACATTGGATAATTTCCCTCCACGCTATCCTGCGTACAGATAAATCTGGATAATTCCCTCCACGCCATACCTGCGTACAGATACATCTGGATAATTCCCTCCACGCTATCCTGCGTACAGATACATCTGGCATAATTCCCTCCACGCTATCCTGCGTACAGATACATTCTGGGGGGGATTTTTTAAATTCCCTCCACGCTATCCTGCGTAAAAGATACATCCTGATAATTCCCTCCACGACTATCTGACGTACAGATAATATGGATACATTTACCACGCTATCTGCGTACAGAACATCTGGATAAGTCCTCCTCAACGCTATCTGCGTACATGATGAATCGGTAATTTCACCCACGCTCTCCTGCCGTACGATACATCTCGGATAATTCCCTCCACGCTTATCGCGTTACAGATACTATGGGATAATTCCTCACTCGTATCCTGACGTACAGATACATCGGATAATTCCACTCCACGCTTACCGTACAGATACATCTGGATAATTCCCTCCAACGCCTATCCTGGTCAACGATCAACATCGGCATAATCCCTTCCCTCCACGCATCCTGCGTCCAGATACACTCTGGATACATTCCCTCCACGCTATCCTGAGTACAGATACTTTTGGACATATCCCTCCACGATACCTGGGTACAGATAACATAGGGATAATTCCCTCACGCTATCCTGCCGTACAGATACATCTGGATAATTACCCTCGACACGCTATCCTGCGTACAGATACATCATGGATAATTCCGCCACCACGCGTATCCTGCGCACAGATACATCTGGATCCCACAATTCCTCCACACTCTCACCTGTTGAAGTACATCTGGGTAATTCCCTCCACACTATCCTGTGGCAGATACCATCTGATATTCCCTCCACACTATCGTGTGCACAGATAAGATGGGTAATTCCCTCCACACTATTCCTGTGTAAGATCTTACACATTCTGGTATATTCCCTCCACATCCATCCTGTGCTATCACGGGTTTTCCACATTTATGACAGTACATCTGGGTACATTCCCTGCTAACGCTATCTCTGTTGCAACAGATTAATCTGGGATCAATTGCCCCTCCGCGTACGCTGGTATTCCAGATAGTATGGGATTATCACGACTGTTAAATCAACTGGTATTCCCCCCACACTGACATGTGTACATATACATCTCCGGGTAATCCCTCCTACACTTCCGTGCACAGACATTTATGTGGTATTCCTCCACACATCCTGTGTAACGATACATCTGGATAATCCCTTTCACACTATCCTGTGCAACAGATACATCTGGGTAATTCCCTCCAACACTACTGTGTACAGATACATCTGGATAATCCCTTCCACAACATCTGTGTTACATATTATACTCTGGGAATTCCTCCATCTTCTGTGCACGAGATACATCGGGTAATTCCCTCCTATACGCTATCATGTGTACAGTTTATACATATGGATACATTCCCTCCAAGCGCTATCCGGGTACAGATACATTCTGGATTAAGTTTTCACCACCACCAGCTATCCTGGTACATACATCATGGGTTAATTCCTCCACACATCCTGTGCACAGACTTAATCTGGGTAATTCCTCCACCTATCCTGTGATACAGATAACATACTGGGTAAATTCCCTCCACACTATCCTGTGCACAGATTCACTCTGGATAATTCCCTCCACAATTTATTCCTGTGTACAGATACATCGGATTAATTCCCGTCCAACTATCCTGTGTACAGATAATCGGATAATTCCCTCACACACTTATCTGTGTACAGATACATGTGGGTAATTCCCCATCCCACAATATCCGGTGCCACAGATACATCTCGCGGTAATTCCCTCCACACTATCCTGTGTACAGATACATCGCTGGGTAATTCCTCCACTCTACGGCTGTGACAGATACAGGTGGATAATTACCCCCACACTATCTGGCTGTACATATACATCTGGGTAATTCCCTCAATATCCTGTGCCACAGATACATTCTGGTAATTCCCTCCACACTATACCTGTGTACGATTACAGCTGGATAATTCCCTCCACTCTATCCATGTGTACAGAACATCTCCCGGATAATTCCCCCACACTATTCCTGTGTACAGATACATTGGGTAATTCCCTCCACACTATCCTGTGCAAGATACTCTAGGGTAATTCCCATCCCACGTATCTGTGTACGATAAATCTGGATAATTGCCATCCACGCTATCCGTGACAGATAATCGGATAATTCCCCCACACACTATCCTGTGGTAAAGAAATCTGGGTAATCCCTCCACACATCTGTGACGCTACATCTGGAGTAATTCCCTCCACACTATCCTGTGTACGATACATCTGGGTAATTCCTCCACACTCATCCTGTGCACAGATCCTCTGGATAATTCCCTCCACTATCTGTGTACAGATAACATCGGAACTTCCCCACACTATCGTGTTACAGATACAATCTGGATAATTCCCTCCACACTATCTGGTGACATATTAGCAAGTTCTGGGGATAAAATAGTTACAAAGTAGAAAAACAATGGGGGACCCCTGTGTAATAAAGGAATGCAGAAAGAAAAATTAGATAAAAGAGATAAACTGCGAAAGGTGTAAGAGGTGGAGGCGAGAGCGCTCCAGGATGTGGACAAGCCAGGACAGAAGACGACTGGAGGGCAATTGTGGTATTACTCAGAAGGAAGTTGAAAACAACATAGAGAAGGCGGCATGGCAAGGGTTAAAGTGTCTGTCAGTGGGTTAAGGAGGTTGTCCTCTATAATGAAACATGTAGTGGCTGGAGGGGAAATCGGAAATCCCTCTGAACATCCACCAGCCAGTGGAATTCTCTACCAAGGTATACGTAAAACTGACAGCAAAACCACAAAGGAAAATACGGTGGTTCAGTCTCACAAGCCGTAAAACCACCTCTTACACCATCATATCACCCACTCGCAAATCAATCAAAACATGACTCCTTGTTTGGCTAGCTTAACTAGTGCCAAATCACTGATGTATGAACGTACGTGTACGGACCTTGTGTATCTCGACCCTCTCCGTAACCCCCCCCCCCCCCTCTGAGTGCTAAGAGTCTCTTCTATGTGATGTCGGCAGGGCACTTTGCGCTGCCAATCATAGCCTGTGCGCGAGTTCCGCCTGGGAAAATAAAGAAACAGTAAACTACGAGCCACTTACAGCCGTGTGTACATTTTTAGTTAAAAATGTGTGCAAAATGGATTAAAACAACCTAAATTTCCTTAAGCAGCAGTTAGAGCAGAATCACGATACAGATGATGAATCGGATTTTCTTCTTTGTTTTGCTGAAGAAATGAAGAGAGAGGTTTGAAACCATGACAGGCCTTCTTCCCATTTAAACCCACATTACTGAAACTTAACTTCAAACCACACGTGACAAAACTTACCAGTAGAGAGACTAACGGGCCTTCGACGGAGAGACGCAGATTAGAGAGGAAACAAAGAAAGTTAGAACAAGCATATTGGGTAGGTGGGAAGGAGGGAATGATCAATTAATGTAAAGTATGAAGCCCCATGAACTAGCATATGACAGAAGACCTTGTCTACAAGGACATAAGTTAGTTTTGTAGGCAAACTACACATTTGGTTTGAACCTTTACAATTGTGTCAGTGTAGGCTATAACAACTGATAACCACAAACTAGAAGATGGGGCCCAAACACTGATGCAATTTATAATTTACGTCTGTGAGGGAGATGTGTTATGCTGCAGTTTTAAATCCCCTGTAATAGCACACTTTCCAGTTTTTTACAAACCCTACACACGCATCAGGCAAGTTTTCTTGGAACCCTTCAGTAATTCATTTTCTGTTTACTGGACAGTGCTGTACATCTACAGCTCGGTGTAGTAGCCTGCAGATGTATATTCAAAGACGTAATATCTCCCTAAACTAAAGAAGCTCAGATTCATTTGAACTGCATGAGAAAACAATAACACTAGATATTACAACCCATGTACTATAAATGGGATATTGTTTCATTCCATTATTTTAAGGTATTTTTTCCTTGGCTAAACTATCACCTACTAAACACTGCATTGTTCGGTTGTTCCTAAGCAGTCTATTTATCCAAAACATGAAAACCCTAGCGGTACAGTCTTATAAGAGCAATATCTGGATTTCAAGCCTGTACAGCCTTCAGAAAAAGAAAAGATAATTTGGGACTGGGGACTTGTCACAGACTCACCGGGACAGTGCAGAATATGAAGTAAAAAATTTTACAAACTATAACTTTGGATTATCAAAGGGATAAAGGCACCATCATAAGATTGTTTGAAAGGTATGAGAGCGCTCTTTTTAAGAGGTCCCTTGTATGTAAACCACAGTTCCTCTTAAATAGGTCTCTATTATTGGATATATTTATTTAAACTGTAGCCACACGTACCATCTCGGCTAAGGCAGAAATGACCTTCCCAAGGGTTGTCAGAGACTTATGATGTTGGCTCCTTCCTGTGCAGGGAAGACAGAATAAGCTTACTTAAGGGACAATAACAAATCTCACGTTAAAAGACTGCGCTGTGGGTGGAGGGACACATCACTGACCTTAAGTCTGGTACCTTGGCTCCGGTAGAATCCGCTCTCTCGCTTCCACAGATCAACCAAACTGATTTACTAACCTGGGGGGGAGGGGAATGGGAAAGATGAGTAGGTTGTTTTCCACTGTATCAGGCGAAGTATCTATAACTCAACAAGATTTAGCCGATAAAACTTATGTGCTTCCACACCAGCCCCCAACATGCGTGGGCATTGCTGGAAAATGGCCCGAGCTGTAGAGGGACTCCTATTAAAGTCACATGAATTTTCAATATTAACTAATTCTCTGTGGGCCTTCCAATGACACCAGTGTGAAAGACAAACAAAACTAATTACAGCCATAAAAAATCTGTGTGTGTGGCTAAAGACTGCAGTAAATCTTACTCTGATCAGGGTCCACACAGACCATGTGGACCTGGACTTAGCAATTTACAGTCAATGTCCCAGATAAGAGTCACCACCTTTCAGTGTCTAAATTAGTCATCTCGTGTGTCTTTTCTGAGTGAATAAATGGTGAAAACAGCTGTGAACGACTGCTGGTCTCATTCTGTTGTAGCAGCGACCGTCCTTTTAAATAAACAAAATGAAATGAGGTTTTAAAGGGCAGACATTGGAAAATGGGGCCCAGACATACAGAATAAACTATAACAACAGAAGCACGGATACAACAGTAACAGCAAAATACCACAACACACAAAAGCCAAACACCACATGTAGAGAACTCAGAAGGCCTTTTACAGAGGCACCGAAAAGGATCTGCCCAGAATGCACCACAGTCCAATACAATGGCCACAGACAAGAGAGACAGGTACAGAAAGGAACTGTTAGATTTCGTGGTATCCTCGCACTCTTTTTATGCCTTGATGGTGCTAATCCCCAGCAGTAATCCTCCATGCGATATAATACTTTTTGCAGAACAAACGGCACTATCAAGTTTTAGCTCCGTTTTATCGTGACATGGCTGTGGCACTACGTTTGGGGTCCTCCCTTCCTCAAGTGGCAACTGATAGAGTGCGTTTTTTCTGCAAAAAGTATATAATGCATGGAGAAAGGAAACTGCCCTACATATGCACAGTTTTATTGACAGAAAACACTGTTGCTTATACAACACTGAACATCCTTACAATACACAGATATAGTCCAGGGGGCAAACAGAAATTTGTAAGAAATTACACAAAAGCCATAAATAAGCATTACAGATAAGGAATGATGAAAAGGAACGAAACGATGTCCCTGTCCCAATGGGTGGACTTGTCTCAATCCTGGCTTTTCCACAATCCATCAGGTCTGCTATGTCATCATAGAGGTCACTGCCAGTTTGGAGAGATCCTCGACATAGGGTCCAATGATTTGGTGCTCCCGCACACGCAGGTTGCCTTAGTTTGGGGCTCAGCAGATCTCGTATACGCTCACAGTAAATCTCCATGTAGGACCTGCATAGATTATGTCAAACCTTGATAAATGAACCCATTTTTTACCGTGGATCATTGCTCCCATTTGCTGCTAGCTAGGCCTGTGGTCAAAACACCCAACTTTATTTCCAAAAGGACAGTCGTGGGCATATTGCGAGTTATGAAATAAAGTTTTATTCCCATCAATACAAAATGGAAACTTTTTGGCAAGTCTTTGCCCTTCAGCAGCCTCAAACAAGAACATTTAAAGTGATAATTCAATGAAAAATTTGTATTCTCAGACACCAAGGTTGCATATGTTTAAAGTGATATTGCGCCGCGTCCAATACATTCCTAATAACCTGCAACTTCTCCTTCATATGAAAGTGTCGATGACGTTTTTTTACAAATTTTTACATAAAATGAAAACATTTTTACATAAAAAAGTGCCATAGCAAAATACATTTTTTAATGTAAAAATTTGTAAACACCTCAAAAAGCAGAGGAGTGTTATACTGGAGATCTGGATGAAGAACACTGGCCCAAACACCAAAAGATACTAGTTACCAGATTATCTTGTTCTATGCCCGAAAATGTCATCTAAACTCGATGGCCCATACCCACCGACACGAGAAACAATGGCTCTGAATCTAGCCATATCATAAACTCTTGTACAAGCACAGAAAATGCCCAAAACAAATATCATAAAATTGGGACACCTGGAACCAATAGATGCAACCACTGTACAGTGAATTGTCGGTCGACACCCCCCCTCTCTCCCCATCTAATATGACAAGCAAATAATCACTACCTACCCATGTGTCCCCCCTCCCCTACTTAACCCACTATTGTAAACAGGCACTGGCATATGAAGAGCAGCTAGTAGACTTATCTGGATCATTCCCCTTGATGTCGGATAAACAAATGTTTCATCGAATAATCACTTTGAGGGGTGGAACCCTATTCACGTGAAGAGTTTCAATGTAGGATTGGGTCACTTGTTTGAGTTCTGAGAAAGGGTAAGACTTGCCTGTAAAGTGCCATTTGCATGATGGATGAATAAACTTTTTTTTCTCAACTTGCAATAGCCCTGGCTGTCTCTTCTGGAGATCATGTGTAAAAGGAGCCTCACACAGCAAGACAAAGGGAGAAATACAGGATTATCAGTTAATTTCTCACTCCACTGAATAGGAGAGGTCAGGGCTTTGGTTTGTCGAAAACTCTGGCAAATAAATCTTCACAAGCTGGAAGGAAATGAAAGCTGCATGTTATTCAATGATAAACCCATGCGGGAAATACAAACAAGCCAACAGTATGTGCATTTCTCTGCTGCCTACACGTGAAATTAGCTCTGTAGTATTCGCAAAAGGTTCTATTATTGTGCTTTTGGAATATCCATGGAATGGAGACCATTATCTAGGAGAGGTTGCTTCATCCCATACATGGGCAGAGTTATAGGCAGGCATAGTACTGGGTATGTTTTGTAAATTCTATACCGATCCCTATACGAACAGGCCGTTTCACAGTTGCCAAGCACCCCCTGCCAAACAGGAGGCCAGGTGCTCCAAAAAATTCAGTTATCAGCCTCTGAGACACAAAAAACTAGATTTTGGCCATTCAACAACCATTTATCTAGTGTGTTTAAGATTCTCAACATAAAACTAAGTAGCACGGCCTTCATCGTTGTATTCAGTTAGATCACTGGACTTGAAGTTTAGTTCTTGAAGGGTTCGCTAGTCATCCGACTGGATCTCTCAATCAGAATGACTTGTACAAGAATGTGTGGCAATATGTACCCTGGAAAATCCAATTAGCATATCACAGGGGCCAAGTGTTAAGGGCGGATTAGATAGTGGCTAAGAGGTGTTATAGGAACGCCCAGAGTAAGGTGTCAAATCAGCATGTACATGGCAGACAGTTGGTGTCGAACACCCCCACCTCTATTTAGGCTTGGGTTCTTTATTTTCAAATAAATGGCGCTCCTAACACCTCTCTGAACCAGTCACGTTCCTTTGCCAATATCTTAACATTACATCTTCCAAGGTATGTCCTTATCCTTAAGATGCAGGTACACCGCCGAGTCAGACCCGAGGAATTGGCTCTTCGTGCTGGGCCATACGTTGATGCAGTGCTGTTTGGTCTCCCCCACATACAAATCAGAGCATTCTCACTGCACTACGTATATGAGGTCACTCTTCACCGCACTGCACTGCGTATATGATGTCACTTCACTGCTATGCACTGAGTATATGATGTAACTTCACTGGCTTGCACTGCACTCCGTATATGATTTCGCTTTTCTTGTGTTTCGGTATTGGGTCTTCAGATGTACCAATTGCTGCCTCAGTGTGTTGTTCGGTTTTAAAGGAGACAGGGTACGGTGTCTTTTTTGAAATTATTCTCTAATTGCTCGGAGAACCCTGATATAATATGTGTATACCATGTTCTGCATCCTGTCTTGCTTTTCCCTTCACTGTGGTATCTCGTGTTCTTTTCTTTCCTTCTCTTTTTTTGAACAAAGGCCAGTCTGGATATCCACAAGTTTAAGTTTTTACAGGGTACAGAATACCAACAGTTCTTGTTACAAGTCATTCTGAATTGAGAAAGCCGTCGGTATGACTAGCGAAACGTCTTCAAGAACTAAACTCAAGTCCAGTTGATCTAACTGAATACAACAGATATACCATGACCTGGATGAATGAGAACCTTCACATAGCACATTCTCGGTAAATGACCAAGTAACATAGCCAGGTAATAAACAAAACACATGGCAAAATATTACCAGTGGAATAATCCGTGCTGTCTGGTTCAGGCTTTCCCATCATAGTGTAGGATTCCCAGCTCCAGTCTGTCCGTATGCGAATATACCGACATTATACTTCAAATGCGTGTAAGAGCATCTCTTCTCCGATATCTTTGTACACCTGACATTGGGAGCAAAATTGGATCTCTGCCTGACAGAGAAAAAGGGGAAAAAGGAACGATATTAGGTTAATGATAGTGCCAACCGGATTAGGAGACTACATTGGATTGAGCTAAACTAGAACATACAAGAGACTGCATTTCCATTTACTCCACAGGCTAAAAGGTGCTTAAAAACCCATGACTACAAAGAGGGTTTGAGCTAAGCAGGTGAATAATAGGCGTATTGTAGGGCTAAACAAGTTGGTCTACGGTACGCTGCAGTTTTATACCCCATATTCTTATTTTCCTATGACAGATATAGCTCCTCCCAAAAAAAACATGTGATAAATCACGGATAGGGGCCCCATCACAGTTTGCTGTGGGGCCAGTGATTCCTAGTTACACCATAAGTGCCATACACACGCTGAATTATCGTCCGAACGGCCGCTCGTACACATCATATGTCACGGGTTCAGCCCCGCAAACGCACGTGTGTACGAACCTTTAGACTAAAGTTTTATTCATTTACATTAAAGACTCCATCTTGGAAAATGCCTAAAAAAATTGTGGGGTTTTTCTTTGGTTATAAATAAGTTAAGCAAATCATGTGCACAAAGAAATTCATTGGCTTAGTGTCAGAGTCATCCAAAGGGTAATGAAAGCCAAGATGATTGGTTGTAACAGATTGCAGCAATGAAAAACGACACTTCATGTCACTGTATTAGCCTTGTTAACAGACAATAGTCTCTTTTGTCTTTTATTGCAGACTGATGACAGTTATTCTTACAGATAATGGCCATAGTGAACAGATGGCTCTGTACCATACGACAGACCGGATAGATGGTTGCAATGTTGGAATTTAGCTTGTGTGGAAATGGAAGCATACACAGACATTGCCTGCTATAAGTTGTTTTGCATCTCTCACACTGCGCATACAGCACTCGCCTGTCCCAGTCTGGGCAATGTAAATACATATTATGTGTCACACGTACTCACACTACAAAACTCTATAAAGATAAGGAGGCTGATCTCTGGCAAATCCCATCCCGGGCCAAATCTGACCACAGTGCCAAAGTTTTACCCCGTTGGTCTTGTGGTTGTAGAAATGGACAATGTCCCATTGTCAGCAAAGGTAAAGCAATGTGATTTCCCTGTTTATGGTGACCCAAGTGACCAATACCCACACAGAGAATGGGTGGCTGGTGGATGTAGTCTATGATTCCAATAGAAATCTGTCAGTATATATGTGACAATAGTTTTATCACTAGCGTTACACAGCTTGTAAATTTTGCGTCACAAGGTAAAGCGGTTAATTGTCACTGATTCCAGATACATTTACATATATGACATTTGAAAAGAATTCACTGATCAACCCTCCATGACATGAGGACTTCCTAGCATTAGGAAGATCCCGCACGCCCAGCCAGTTTATACAAGATGCTCCCCATCTTTGTTACGTGTTTCCAGTGTCAATACCAGTCACAACAAATCCAACTCAGAATGTTAAAAGGAGAACCCATTAGATATTTGAGAACATCGAACATTCCATAGTTGAATTCATTTTATTCGCCAGGAGGCAACTTTACTGAACAAACTAATAAAGGGCAATATAAAAAAAAATCTGCAGATATAAATAAGTAGCACTTTTTGGGAGGTTGGTGTGTTGCTGCATGCCTTCAATAGTACTTGTTTTGCACAGGCGCAGCATGCCTCTTTCCCCTCTTAACACTCTCCTCTCCCATGATCGGACTTTGTCAGTAGTCAAGCAGGCTTCAGTAATCACGATGAGCCACCACACGGGAGACAGAATTTCCCACATTACAATAGTTACCATTATAGTTACTGCAAAACAGCACACAGCAAAAAGAACTTAGGGTGGTAAGGCACTTGACAGCTGAAATATAAGATGGTTCAGATGGATATCTAATGAAATCGGGGTACAGATCATGTTACAGTGATTAGTTGGAAGAATTATAGTGGCAATTAAAAAAATAGTTTGCTCAACAAAGAAAAAGCCTATAAAATTTAAAGGCCTCACATAATCCGTGACTAATGACCAGATTCTTCTTCACATTCGCACAATAGCGTGTGTAATGGATTTCATCAATGCGTCTGAGTGTCTTGGTTTATTACCAAGCAAACAAAGTACAGGACGGTGTTCTAACAAACAAACCCATCACATACAAGGCATGAAAGGAGAGGGTAGAAGGAGGGGGAATCGTCCAGTCTACCAGCATTATATCAGTTGTTTTATTTAAATACAATAATAAGGGGACCAGCACAAAAGGGCAATATGTGGTCCATCCTGACAATATGTTGGTTGGATTAAGTGGGTATCCATAGAAATTTAAAGGAAAGCTCCTTAGTTTATCTAACTGAATATTACAGACACGCCGTGACCCGGGTGGATGAATATACAGGCACGCCGTGACCCGGGTGGATGAATATTAAAGATACGCCGTGACCGGGGGATGAATATTACAGATATACGTGACCGGATGGATGAATATTACAGAATACCGTGACCTGTATGGATGAATATTACAGATATACCGTGACACTGGATGAATGAATATTACAGATATACCGTGACTGGATGAATGAATATTACAGATATACCGTGACCTGGATGGATGAATATTACAGAATACCGTGACCTGGATGGATGAATTTACAGATATACCGTGACCTGGATGGATGAATATCTACAGATATTATACCGTGACCCAAAGTTGATGCGACACGCGCTAAGGGGAAGTGATGCGACACGACGCTCTAAGAGGGAAGTGATGCCGGACACGCGCTAAAGGGGAAGTTGATGCCGAACGCGCTAAGGGGAGAGTGATGCGACACGCGCTAAAGGGAGTTGATGCGACACGCGCTACAGGGGAAAGTGATGCGACCCGTACAGGGAAGTTGTGCGACACGCGCTAAAGGGAAGTTGATGCGACACGCGCTAAAGGGGAAGTTGATGCGGACACGCGCTAAAGGGGAAGTTGATGCGATACGTGCTAGGGAAAGTTAATGTGATACGCGCTAAAGGGGGAAATCGATGCAATCGCTTAAAGGGGAAAGTGATGCATACGCACTTTAGGGGAAGTTGAGGCGATACGCTTTAAAAGGGGAAGTTGATGCAATATTTAAAGGGGAAGTAAGCAATACACGCTATATGGAAAGTTGATGATGCGTGCTAAAGGGAAGTTGATGCCATACGCGCTACAGTTGAAATTAATCAAAGTATATATTGGTTGTGTGATCACACTTTCCCAATTATCTTCTCTTTCATTGCAAATTATAAACCTGCTGAGTAAAAGACAATCACAATGGAGTTTCCATTAAGCGGTTTAATGGCAAGGTTCGGGAAACTATAAAGGTTGGACTAGTAGACATAGTCTTTATACAACCTTCTATAGTACTATGTGTTATAAGACATTATGGGTAGATAAATGACAGATGGAAGTATGTTTTATACAACCTCCAATACATGTTACTATGTAACTGTTATAAGACATTATGGGTAGGGTATAAAAGGTTGGACTAGATGGATGATGTCTTTAACAACCTCCAATACTATGTTACTATTACTGTTATACAGACATTATGGTAGGGTATAAAGGTGGATAGATGGAGTATGTCTTTATACAACCTCCAATACTATGTACTATGTAAATGTTACAGACATTATGGGTAGGTATAAAGGTGGACTAGATGGACGTATGTCTATTATAACCTCCAATACTATGTTACTATGTAACTGTTATACAGACATATGGGTAGGGTATATAGGTTGGACTAGATGACGTATGTTCTTTTACACCCCCAATACTATGTTACTATGTAAACGTTATACAGACATTATGGGTAGGGTATAAAGGTTGACTAGATGGAGTATGTCTTTATACAACCTCCAATACTATGTTACTATGTAACTGTTATACAGACATATGGGTAGGGTATAAAGGTTGGACTAGATGGATAGTCTTTATACAACCTCCAATACTATGTTACTATGTAACTGTTATACAGACATTATGGGTAGGGTATAAAGGTGGACTAGATGGATGTATGTCTTTATAACCTCCAATAATATGTTACTATGTAACTGTATACGACATTATGGGTAGGTATAAAGGTTGGACTAGATGGACGATGTCTTTATACAACCTCCAATACTATGTTACTATGTAACTGTTATACAAGACATTATGGGTAGGGTATAAAGGTGGACTAGATGGACGTATGTCTTTATAAACCTCCAATACTATGTTATATGTACTGTTATACAGACATAGGGTAGGGTATAAGGTTGACTAGATGGACGTATGTATTTATAACCTCCAATACTATGTACTATGTAACTGTTATACAGACATTATGGGTAGGGTATAAAGGTTGGACTAGATGGACGTATGTCTTTATACAACCTCCAATACTATGTTACTATGTAACTGTTATACAGACATTATGGGTAGGGTATAAAGGTTGGACTAGATGGACAGTATGTCTTTATACAACTCCAATACTATGTTACTATGTAACTGTGTATACAGACATTATGGGTAGGGTATAAAGGTTGGACAGATGGACGTATGTCTTATACAACCTCCAATACTATGTTATATGTAACTGTTATACAGACATTATGGTAGGGTATAAAGGTTGGACTAGATGGACGTATGTCTTTAACAACCTCCAATACTAGTTACTATGTAACTGTTATGACAGACATTATGGGTAGGGTTATAAAGGTTGGACTAGATGGACGTATGTCTTTATACAACCTCCAATACTATGGTACCTATGTAACTGTTATACAGACATAGGTGGGATAAGGTGGGGATGTTTATCAATAATTAATTTGATGTATTAAATTATGTTTAAAATATATAGAGAGAGTCTTTATCACCTCAATATATGTTAATATAATGTTATACAACATAGGGTAGGGTATAAAGGTTGGACTAGATGGACGTATGTCTTTATACAACCTCAATACTATGTTACTATGTAACTGTATACAGACATTAGGGTAGGTTTAAAGGTTGGACTAGATGGACGTATGCCTTATACAACCTCCAATACATGTTACTATGTAACTGTATACAGACATTATGGGTAGGGCATAAAGTTTGGACTAGATGGATGATGTCTTTATACAACCTCCAATACTATGTTACTATGTAACTGTTATACAGACATTATGGGTAGGTTATAAAGGTTGGACTAGATGGACGTATGTCTTTATATAACTCCAATACTATGTTACTATGTAACTGTTTTACAGAAATTATGGGTAGGTATAAAGGTTGGACTAGATGGACGTATGTCTTTATACACCTCCAATAATATGTTATATGTAAGTGTTATACAGACATTATGGGTATGTTATAAAGGTTGGACTAGATGGACGTATGTCTTTATACAACCTCCAATACTATGTTCTATGTAACTGTTATACACGACATTAGGGTAGGGTATAAAGGTTGGATAGATGGACGTATGTCTTTATACAAACTCCAATAATATGTTACTATGTAAGTGTTAACAGACATTATGGGTATGGTATAAAGGTTGGACTAGATGGACGTATGTCTTTATACAACCTCCAAACTGTGTTACTATGTAACTGTTATACAGACATTATGGGTAGGGTATAAAGGTTGGACTAGATGGACATAGTCTTTATACAACCTCCAATACTATGTTACTATGTAACTGTTATACAGACATTATGGGTAGGGTATAAAGGTTGGATAGATGGACGTATGTCTTTATACAACCTCCATACTATGTTACTATGTAACTGTTATACAGACATTATGGGTAGGGTATAAAGGTTGGACTAGATGGATGTATGTCTTTATACAACCTCCAATAATATGTTACTATGTAAGTGTTATACAGACATTATGGGTATGTTATAAAGGTTGGACTAGATGAAGTATGTCTTTATACAACCTCCAATACTATGTTACTATGTAACTGTATACAGACATTATGGGTGGGTATAAAGTGGACTAGATGGACTGTGTCTTTATCAACCTCCAATAATATGTTACTATGTAAGTGTTATACAGACATTATGGGTATGTTATAAGGTGGACTAGATGGCGTATGTCTTTATACAACCTCCAATACATATGTTACTATGTAACTGTTATACAGACATTAGGGTGGGTATAAAGGTGACTAGAGGACGTATGTCTTTATACAACCTCCATTACTATGTTACTATGTAACTGTTATTACAGACATTATGGGTAGGGTATAAAGGTTGGACTAGATGGACGTATGTCTTTATACAACCTCCAATAATATGTTACTTGTAAGTGTTATACAGACATTATGGGTATGTTATAAAGGTTGGACTAGATGGAGTATGTCTTTATACAAACCTCCAATAATGTACTTTATGTAACTGTTAGACCAGACATTATGGGTTAGGGTTGACTAGATGGACGTATGTCTTTATACAACCTCCAATACTATGTTACTATGTAACTGGTTATAACAGACATTATGGGTAGGGTATAAAGGTTGGACTAGATGGACGTATGTCTTTATACAACCTCCAATAATATGTATATATGTAACTGTTAGACAGACATTATGGGTAGGGTTGGACTAGATGGACGTATGTCTTTATACAACCTCCAATACTATGTTACTATGTAACTGTTAGACAGACATTATGGGTAGGGTTGGACTAGATGGACGTATGTCTTTATACAACCTCCAATAATATGTTACTATGTAACTGTTATACAGACATTATGGGTAGGGATAAGGTTGGACTAGATGGACGTAGTCTTTATACAACTCCAATACTATGTTACTATGTAACGTGTAGACAGACATATGGGTAGGGTTTGACTAGGATGGACGTATGTCTTTATACAACCTCCAAATACTATGGTTACTATGTAATGTTATACAGACTATGGGTAGGTATAAAGGTTGGACTAGATGGACATATGTCTTTATACAACCTCCAATACTATGTTACTATGTAACTGTATACAGACATTATGGGTAGGGTATAAAAAAAGTTGGACTAGATGGACGTTGTCTTTTTACAACCTCCAAACTATGTTACTATGTAACTGTTATACAGGACATATGGGTGGGTATAAAGGTTGGACTAGATGGACGTATGTCTTTATACAACCTCCAAACTATGTTACTATGTAACTGTATACAGACATTATGGATAGGGATAAAGGTGGACTAGATGGACAGTATGTTTTTATACAACCTCCAATACTAGTACTATGTAACTGTTATACAGACATATGGATAGGGTATAAAGGTGGACTCAGATGACGTATGTCTTTATACAACCTCCAATACATGTACTATGTAACTGTTATACAGACATTATGGGTAGGGTATAAAGGTTGGACTAGAGGACGTATGTCTTTATAAAACCTCCAATGCTATGTTACTATGTAACTGTTATACAGACATTATGGGTAGGGTATAAAGGTTGGACTAGATGGACGTATGTCTTATAAAACCCCAATGCTATGTTACATGTAACTGTTAGACAGACATTATGGGTAGGGTTGGACTAGATGGACGTATGTCTTTATACAACCTCCAATACTATGTTACTATGTGAACTGTTAGACAGACATTATGGGTAGGGTTGGACTAGATGGAGTATGTCTTTATACAACTCCAATACTAGTACTATGGAACTGTTATACAGACATTATGGGTAGGTATAAAGGTTGGACTAGATGGACGTATGTCTTATACAACCTCCAATACTATGTTACTATGTAAGTTAGACAGACATTATGGTTAGGGTTGGACTAGATGGACGTATGTCTTTATACAACCTCCAATACTATGTTACTATGTAACTGTGAGAAAGAATTATGGGTTAGGGTTGGATAGATGGACGTATGTCTTTATACAACCTCCAATACTATGTTACTATGTAACTGTTAGACAGACATTATGGGTAGGGTTGGACTAGAGGACGTATGTCTTTATACAACCTCCAATACTATGTTACTATAACTGTTATACAGACATATGGTAGGTATAAAGGTTGGACTAGATGGACGTATGTCTTTATACAAACTACAATACTATGTTACTATTTAACGTTAGTGAAGACACATGGATATAAAATAACACTTTTTATTGGCTAACTAAAATGATTGAAAATACAAGCTTTCGAAGCACTTAGGCTTCTTCCTCAGGCATGATACAATACTGAATCTTGTGAAGTACACTATTCTATACACACACAAATATACATTCAATGATGACAGGCCGTAATAAAATAATTAGCAAGGGTTTAAAAAACAATCAAATACACTTCACTCTAGTGTCAATGGAGGTTCTGGTAAATGAGTAATATGGTAGTGGATACAGCATTATGGAGGGTATAAAGGTGTAGATGGATGATGCTTATAAACCTCCAATCTATCTTACGATGTAACTGTATACAGACCATTATAGGTAGGGTTTAAAGTTTGGACTAGATGGACGTATGTCTTTATACAACCTCCAATACTATTTCTATGTAACTGTTTACAGACATTATAGGTAGGGTAAAGGTTGGACTAGATGGAGTATGTCTTTATACAACCTCCAATACTATGCTTACATGTAACGTTATACGACATTATGGGTAGGGTTTAAAGGTTTGGACTAGATGGAGTAGTCTTTAACAAACTCCAATACTATGTTTATGTAAGTTATACAGACATTATGGGTAGGGTAAAGTGGACTAGATGGACGTATGTCTTTATACAACCTCCAATACTATGTTACTGTTATACGACTTATGGTAGGGTATAAAGGTTGGACTAGATGGATGTATGTCTTTATACATACTATAGCTCTATACATACTCATTTGTTTTTTTATGTGGGTATATATAAGGTTGGACTAGATGGATGATGTTTTTATACAAACCTCCAATACTATGTTACTATGTAACTGTTATACAGCATAAGTGAAGGGGTTTTCTTGAGCATCTTGTGCTATATCTGTATATAATAGTGTGTATTTTAGACTAGATGGACAGTATGTTCTTATAAAACCTCCAATAATATGTTACTATGTAACTGTTAACAGACATTATGGGTAGGGTATAAGGTTGGACTAGATGGACGTATGTCTTTATACAACCTCCAATACTATGTTACTATGTAACGTTAGACAGACATTATGGGTAGGGTATAAAGGTTGGACTAGATGGACGTATGTCTTTATACAACCTCCAATACTATGTTACTATGTAACTGTTATACAGACATTATGGGTAGGGTATAAAGGTTGGACTAGATGGACGTATGTCTTTATACAAACTACAAACTATGTTACTATTTAACTGTTAGTGAAGACACATTGGATATGAAATAACACTTTTTATTGGCTAACTAAAATGATTGAAAATACAAGCTTTCGAAGCACTTAGGCTTCTTCCTCAGGCATGATACAATACTGAATCTGTGAAGTACACTATTCTATACACACACAAATATACATTCAATGATGACAGGCCGTAATAAAATAATTAGCAAGGGTTAAACAAACAATCAATACACTTCACCTCTAGTGTCAATGGAGGTTCTGTATAAATGAGATATTTATGGGTTTGGGTGGTTTAGAGGTTATACAGCCATTATGGGCAAGGTATAAGGGTGGACTAGATGAGGACATGTCTATACAACCTCCAATAATATCTTACGATGTAACTGTTTACAGACATTATAGGTAGGGTTTTAAAGTTTGGACTAGATGGACGTATGTCTTTATACAACCTCCAATACTATGTACTATGTAACTGTTATACAGACATTATGGGTAGGGTATAAAGGTTGGACTAGATGGATGTATGTCTTATACAACCTCCAATACTATCTATTTTGTAAAAGTATACAGACATTATGGGTAGGGTTTAAAGTTGGACTAGATGGAGTATGTCTTTATACAACCTCCAATACTATGTTAATATGTAACTGTTATACAGACATTATGGGTAGGGTATAAAGGTTGGACTAGATGGATGTATGTCTTTATACAACCTCCAATACTATGTTACTGTTATACAGACATTATGGGTAGGGTATAAAGTTGACTAGATGGGATGTATGTCTTTATACAACCTCCAATACTATGTTACTATGTAACTGTTATACAGACATTATGGGTAGGATATAAAGGTTGGACTAGATGGATGGATGTATTTATACAACCTCCAATACTATGTTACTATGTAACTGTTATACAGACATTATGGGTAGGGTATAAAGGTTAGACTAGATGGACGTATGTCTTTATACAACCTCCAATAATATGTTACTATGTAACTGTTATACAGACATTATGGGTAGGGTATAAAGGTTGGACTAGATGGACGTATGTCTTTATACAACCTCCAATTACTAGTTACTATGTAACTGTTTACAGACATTATGGGTAGGGTATAAAGGTTGGACTAGATGGACGTATGTCTTTATAAACCTCCAATACTATGTTACTATGTAACTGTTATACAGACATTATGGGTAGGGTATAAAGGTCGGACTAGATGGACGTATGTCTTTATAAACCTCCAATACTATGTTACTATGTAACTGTATACAGACATTATGGGTAGGGTATAAAGGCGACTAGACGGACGTATGTCTTTATACAACCTCCAATACTATGTTACTATGTAACTGTTAGACAGACATTATGGGTAGGGTATAAAGGTTGGACTAGATGGACGTATGTTTATCAACTCCAATACTATGTTACTATGTTAATGTTAGACAGACATTATGGGTAGGGTATAAAGGTTGGACTAGATGGACGTGATGTTTTATACAACCTCCAATACATGTTACTATGTAACTGTTATACAGACAGTTATGGGTAGGGTATAAAGGTTGGACTAGATGGACGTATGTCTTTATACAACCTCCAATACTATGTTACTATGTAACTGTTAGACAGACATTATGGGTAGGGTATAAAGGTTGGACAAGATGGATGTATGTCTTTATTCAATCTCCAATACTATGTAATGTTTAAATAGCAATCAGTGTGTGTGGTGTAATGTAGAGGAAATCTAGTTAACATACACTTACTGTGTAGCGTTCCTGTGTGGGTGTGCACATAACTACAGTCATTCTATTTTTGTTCAAGCACAGTCATGAAGGACAAAGAAATCCCACTATCACACAGTAGACTCGCTGTAACCCACAATGTAACCCTTCGGAGTGACTAGCCCCCCCTCAATCCAGATAATTTGTAATAAATCACAATGTGTTTTACAGAATGCCCAGGGTGTGACAGTGATTTCCTTGTTGCATGACCTGTATCATGCATTGTGCAGTTACACTTTCTGAATTGCTCAGTGATTTTCATACCATTGAAACATGTTTCTATTTAATGGGCAATTATATCCTTGCATACCACCCTCATCAGTTAAAAGAACCCAGGGTGAGTACCTTAACAGTGAGGTACTCTCCCCAGTGTCTTACCTTATTGCTGAAACCAGTTTAGGTCCTTACCCTGGGTACTATTACCGGAAGAGAGTTGGGGGGGCAATAGTTATTCTTTAAGCTGGACCACAAAAGGAAATGTACATTTTTGTTCCATACCCACGACAATAAAGCATGGCTGCATGCCAGAGATTTGTTTATTTGACCTAAACAAAGGCGCATACAATTTTCTAACCTTCTCTACCGGAACCGATGAGGCGGAACCTTACCGTAGTGTGAGACCAATAGGAATAGTCAAATGTGAAGTTCTTGGCGGAATCTTTGGGCTGCTTTGGATTGTGGATACCTAAAAAGTACAAACACAAATATCATTGTTTAATAGAAAATCTAATGGTCTCTATTTCTGCATCCATCCCTGTCACCCTGTAGTGTGAGAGACGGAATCGCACATTTTACCCTGCTGGAGGGAGATTGCTACAAATCAAAGCTTGTACTATGGACCCCACAGACAATCGAGGAGCAACAGTTCTATACATTTCTAGTTTAGTATTAAAGCTATTCTGAGAATTGATCACAACTTCATCTCTGGACTGACTGCATTAATACTGCTGCATGTAGGTGGGAACTCAATGGATATATATTGCGCTGCAGTTTAACCCCAGAGGTATCTAAGGAGGGTTCCACTTCTAATATTTCTGTGGGCAGTAGGACAGATTACTCCTTCCTCCAATTGTTACCCGTGAAACGAGCCAGGATTGGCCAGACAGCGCTTGTGCAGGGACTTCTGTAACGTGTGACAATGTTTAACATGGGAGGGTCAGTGGCTGCACGTGAACTGTACATGACATCTCTCTGCCGTTTTTGAGAGGTAGGTGCATTTTAATAAAATATCTTTATCAGTTTAGTGCTCCATTAACATAATTTAACTGCATAGTACATACAGCAAAGGTCAATTCTATGGCAACAACCCTAAATCCTCTCTCCATTACCCTTCTTATTATTCATTACCATCTGTGCTCTCCTTCTAAATGATCCAGTCCAGGGAAACAATAGTCCGTCAATCTCAACCTGGCTACCTAGAGGTAAACTGCACAGAGCCCAGCTGGTACTCACAGGTGGTATTCCCCTGCATCTGGATAATGCAGTTTGCATTGTGAGCAACCTCCCGGGAGTTAAAGGGCCGGACACGGACTGCCACCTTCACCGACGCTCCCGCCATCTTGATGAAACTTTTTCCTTTTTACAGAAAACGTAGCAGAAAACTAGAAAAGAAATAAATAAAACATTTTTACATTATAGGCCAAGGCTATGGGACTATTTAACAGAGCACTGATATCTCTCGCAGAAATGTCACTTTAAAAAAACAATAGCAAATGGCAGTTAACTTTACCAGCTTGAGAATAACGCAAGCACCAAAGAACGTTTATGCTTTAATCTACATTCATGCAGATCTTGACATGGAACATTGAGAATTAATATCAGTTTCTTGCAAAGTCACCTGCCTATTTATTCGCTTTAAGTGCCAATACTCAACAACTTTTCAGCCGACGTTCCAGACAAGAGACTGGACCAACCCCTTTACAACAGACTTTACAGGCACAACATTGATTATAAATGGTTTCCTGGCCAGGGAACATCATGGGATCATTGGCAGGTAAATACCACTGGGGATGTTACAGTCTTTGCGACATTCCATGGATCGAACTGCAAATCAACTCTAACCCCTATCAAGTATATGGCTGCCTCTACTTTCACTCTTTTATAAAGACGAGTTGGGTAATAGGTGGGAACAGTACCAGCCCAATTCATGGTCAGCCACAGGGGTAAATTCTGGTGTTCAGTACCAGTTAGCGCAACATTAACACCTTACTTGGGGAAGCTGCACAGGTTTCACAAAAAGACACTGTTCGCTATTCAAAACCGGCTTATTTTACAGTTACACATGGGTTCAATCCCTTTTGAGATTTACTCTAAAACACTAGAAGGGATTTGGGCTCTGTTTAAATCTTCCCTGTACATCTTCTCTTATTCAGGGCAGGTAAAGGGGAAAAGTGCTGGCCATACACTACAAACTTAAAATGAATGGGCAAGGTGCTTATCTGAACATCGAAGGACCATTGGGAGTTGAGTTCATCATCATGGGAATACATATTCCATGATATATACTACGTAAACGTTCTTTACAGGGAAGGTCATTTAGTGAGCCTACTTTCCGCAAATACATTGGCTTTCCCTTCTTGAATTAAAGAGAGCCAATGCGGATCGAGGGAAATTTTCCGTCAGGACCGTTGCCCCACAACGCAGACGACGTTCGTTAAGGCTCACGGGATTTACAGAAATGGGAATACAAAGTGCAAAGGGGATTATACATTTATGTAGTTTAAAGCAGATGTAAATATTGACTTACTCCTTAGTTAAATACAAGAAGATAAAACATATATTGTTTATACAGTGTCCACGTGGTTTGTGTCATATTCCACGACTAGTGGTTGGGCATTAGTGGTGTTGAAAAACATACATTATTTCTATACTATTTGCTTTTCTAAATACTAGAACTATCTGCTTGGCAGCCCTAGGTTAGCCCCAGACGGCTACCACTATGTACCGACAGAGGAATCTTTACTATTGCAATGCTGTGGCTTGGAAATCTGTACGGTCCTTTACAAATATGTACATCTGGCAGTGCAGTCAAAGCTGACCTGACCGCTGGCATTAGTGCGGAATCCTCTACTAAGGGGGCAGGTCCGAACTTAAGGATCTCGCCTCAACATGAAATATCCCAGGAATTTTCCTGCTGCATAGAGATGAAACAGACATGACCCCCCCTCTCTACCCCACCCCGCTACTCATATCCTTTCCTCCTAGTGTTTTCCTTTATTTCTGCTATTGCTACAAACTTTCCTGTGTAAAGACTTCACATTGTTTCACCTCCTGTATCTTCCTTTGCCTCTCTTCCCCTCCTGCCTCTTAACCAGAGCTAAATATACATGGGACAGAGTCTTGCGTCAATCAGCGGCCTGCGTGTGTTAAAGGAACCAGCTGGTGCCCCCGTCCTCTGGCAGTGTGATAAAATAAACTGTGACAGGGGTATGTGGGACAGAAAAAGGAACAAGTACATAGCACAGAATAGAAACATTTACTACGAATATCATTTAGAATGTCAGCTATGATTGGGCCAATGTAGAACCTGCAAATTAAAATACGCAGGATCGGGAAAAATCTACCAACACGGTCGTAAATATGCTCCACCGATTTGTAGAAAAATATTGTAGACAGTCTATATAAACAGGGTGTTCAGGAATTATACTAATGGACCCGAATGCTTGTTCAGTGCCAATTCAGTATCAGTCCATACGTGAAAGTGAAACCCACCCTTGATCATTAAGAAACCCAGTAGGTTAACCAGACAGTGCGAGTAAAATAACATCTTTCCCTATTCCATTTCCCTGTTAGAGGGAGGAGGTGGAAAAAGCCATTTCCCCTACCGCTACAAAGAAGAGATAGAGAGGAAATCAAAGAAAATACCTAATTACAGCCCACTCTGCTACATTCTCCCAAACCTCCTTTTTCCTGTCATCCCAACAGGAATTTTTACCCCTTCCCACTACAGCTGGGGGTCTTCTTCACCGATTGCACTCCCTTAACAAAAATGGCTTATCCTTGTGACTTGCTTGGCTGCACAGAAGCTTTAATCACTAGCTAAATATAACCTCTGTACTAAGAATAAGCCCCCCCTCTACTCACATGTTCCCCTTTCCCTGCCCAGTTTTAACACACAGTTTAATGCTATATCTCTCTGTAAATCAACTAGTCTCAAAGGCCGGAGTTTCAAGTCATCGATAACTAAAGTCAGCCATTCATTAATAGCAACACACACAGGGAGATTCAATAATAGTTCTTATCGTTAAAAATGGTGCTAATTTTGCCCCAACCAATCAGATATTATTTTAACATTTGAAAGCTAACATCTGATTGGTTGGGGCAAAATAAGCACCATTTTTAAAGATAAGAACTTTTATTGAATAACCCTGACAGTTTTAGGACAGTAAATCTTTTTGTACATAATTTAAATAGTCAAAGAATTGCTTAACTTACAATGTATATTATGAGATTACAGATAATTATACAAGCACTTCAATTACCATATAAAGTCAAATATTTAAAGGGGATACAGGTGACCATTTGAAAATCAGTTGCTGCCATTCAGTCTCTCCATAAAGACAATGGCAGCCCATTAAGCAGATAATATACAGGGCGGAAATCCATATTATACAGCATTGCAATGCTCATAGACCTGCCTTAAATGCACAGGACGCAAAGCCTGCTACTCACAGAACAATAGGCAAAGAAATCTTAAATATGAATCTTTAAATTTTGAACCAAGTGAAAAAAGATACTATAGAGATCTCCACCACACTATATAAAGATCTCATTCATTAATAATCAACCAGAGTGGTACAGTAATATCCATATAACAGATACACCAGATCAATTCCTTTATGTGGTTCACTCCTTAAAACAGCATTGCCTCTGAAATTCCACCATGAAATAAGAGACTGTCTGCAGAAAGGGGCTATATGTTTATTCTATGACAACATCTGAACCTGCTAGTGTAAACCAACCAAGGGGCTTCAATTAGGTAAAAACCATGTAGCTATTTAGACAAAACCATCCTCTGCTGTAAACTATTCCTTATTTAAGTGTCAAAGTAACCACACGCTGTTTAATTGACAAATATTTCTTTGCCAAGACAAATGTCAAAAGGAACTAACATTAAAGGGTATCTCCACTCAAAAAATAAAGTTGGGGCATTGGCATTTAGTTTTATTGAAGATCGGGAGGTAAAGGAGCTGTGTCTTTCCTCCCATTCTTCAATAAATCGATTAGGAGCCAAGAGAGAAGGTAACAAACTTACCCGATCGCTCGCTTCCCCGGCATGTAGTCAGACAGGTCCAGACGGACTATCTTCTACGTGCATGCGCAACCAGCAAAATTGAAATAAGTATACATGCAAAATAATATCTGCCTACTAGAAAAAAGAAAAGATAGCTAACTGTGGTTTAACCAAAACGTTATTTCATAAACAATTAAATGAATGATCATTCTATGGCTTACAGCATATATATATATATATATAATATCTACCTATACCCGGTGGGTATACACATGCTCAGTACATATGGATCGTGGCACATCTGTCAATTAAATTTAAAATTATCTAATGCAAGATCAGAACTACCTGTTAGATTATCACTATAGGTAAACCCCAACTTCAGGTTCAAGGGATCTTTATTGTCAAAGAGGCCAGTACACAAAGAACAAGACATACATTTCATTATGTCATGCCTTTAAACCGTCTTTGTTAAAGCTCTCTAGGCCACATGAACTGGTTTTTGCCAAATTAGAATAGTAAATTAGTGTCCACACCCTTAAGAATCCTGAAAACTAGCACACCCATATAGGTGTCCTCATCAGTACATCGCTATGCGGGAACATGGCATTTGTGTTATTTGGAAAGATATGAATCACTCATCAAGCATCTCAACTACCACAAGTTCAAGGTAGTGGATGTTTTCTCTGAGCTGGGGGCTTGTTCACAAGCACAGAAATCTTTTTAAAAAGCAACAACGAGGAGAGACCCCTGGAAAGCTACCTACACCAGCACTCGCAGTATAGTGCTGTTACGTAAATAAAGTATGAAGGCACCAATCAGGATAAATGTGCCCAATCTAACAACAAACCATTTGGGTTGAATGAGTGGTTTCAACAATAAATATACACACATATGACTAAGCATATGATAAATTCAACATTTATAAACAAAACACATATAGTACATCTTATACATGAACTTATAAAAACTTCTATACATAAACGTACTATCCGATATCAACCAGTGATGTGCAGGTACATAGCATCCCTTTAACAGAGGACAAAATAGAAAAAAACACAAATAAAGTGAAAGATTTAATATCAGGAAAGGCTGAGGTGGAGGATTAGTAAGGTTGCTCGGCTGAAATCCTATATAAGGATATAAAGTGCAACGTATTTGGCCGAGTTGGTGATTTAAGCCAGGGGACTCAACTTGTGATGTCCACCCCGTTGGGGATAATAAACATGCACAAGATTCTAAAGTGTAGAGTTTAAACCAGTCCATTAATGTGGATCACAATGGTGTCCATCCCATGTGGTTTGGAACTTAAGTCCATGTTGCAACAGGTAAGTTTAGCAGCCAAGTATGCATTATCTCATGTCTGCGTGATAGTAATTCACTGGACATTCCCAGTCTGGAAAAGCTAACTTGCCCGCATATGGGACTTCTCAGAGTGTGCGTCCTGTCAGTCTCCCGCATTAAACCTCCACTCAATCATCCGGACTGCTACAGAGCCTATGTACGTTTCTCTCCATCTGGGCAGGGCTTCGTCAGGGCACGAGTCTTGAGATTTGTGCCTTGATTATTTATTTAATTAACTGGACTATACTGCGAGGTTGTTGGGCACGTTTTATATGTTCTGTTTCCCCTAGCACCAGTATATTAAAGGAGAAGTTCAGTGTAAATACATATACTTTTAAGAAAAAACAGCAGTATTTTTCCATCCTAATGACATTAACCTGCCCATTCAGCATTTTGTCTGTGTATAAATAAATGCTTCCAAAATATGGATTTCCTGTTTGTAGGACCCCTAATAGAGACCGTTATGGTCTTGCCCATGACCCAGCGCCTGGGTTGATTCAGTTGCTCAGTAGAGATCTGAGCATGTTTGACCCATCCAACAGCCAATCAGTAGAAATGACTGTTAGGAACATTCCAAGGATGTGGTGCATTCTGGGAAGAAGAAGGACTGTTAGAACCTGAAATGTCAGCTCACTAATAACAGCAGGGAACAGCAAAGGGTATGAAATCAACTGATTTTTTAAAATGGAAAATAATATGTAGAATAACTATGTATACATAATATAACCTACCCCTGTAGTGGATTTCTATGGGAGGAACTGTAAGATTATAGCCTTATAATCGTACATTTCCAGGAGGAGAAGGAAACCAGAAGCCACAAAGGGGTAGGTTAGAATAAATAAGGCACCCCCAACTGTAAATTATAGGGATATTAGAAGTCACCTTGGAGTTCCGTGCCCTGTATAAAAGGTACTCGGCCTGCGGCCTCGTGCTATTTATATGGTCACGGAACTCCTCGGTGACTTCTAATATCCTTAGAATTTACAGTTGGGGGGGCATTATCCACTATATAAACTAAGAATATCAAAAATAATGATATTTTCTACTGAACTTTCCCTTCAAAGATAGTCAGTGTGCATTGTTTGCCTCATATCTGGGGGGAGGATCCCCTTTTCGGTATTTTTGAAAGCACAGAAAAACTGTGATGTGCCTTATTGCTGTTTTTACAAAAGGTCAAAATTCAGTAAGTACAATGAAAAAATTTCAACCACACTTTTCTAAAGATTTGCACAAAGGTGAATAACACTGCTAGAAATCTCTTATACATATGGGACGATGTTCATTTAACATAAAACCAGCACAAACTTAAGAAAACAGAATCTCAGTGCTGTAGATTACCAATAAACTACTAGTTTTCCTAGATATTCAGTGTATTAATATTCATAGGCACACTGCAGGGGCATTTTACAGTTGTTGGCCTGTCATTGCACTAAATAAATGAAAAGTAACTAAATATAAAGTGGTGGAAAGACAAATATGTAGCCCTTTTAATCATATTTGTTTATATTCCAAAATTCTTAGAAGAGAGGTTACCTAGAAAACTAAGTAGGAATATAAAAAGATGCAAGGCTATCAGGTTCGTCTCTTCCTGAAAACTCTCTCCCTTCCCCCTTTGTAACAGGCCAACTGCAAATAAAGAGAGGCAGGGGGAAAAAAACATCCCTTCCCGATCATTAAATCACTCAAAAAAGGATGCCTGTAAAAAGGGACTGCCCTTGGACTATAGTAAATATTAAATAGCAAAGATTTCTTTACTATATTGGAGCAGAATTGGAGAATGCAGTAGACTTTTCTTATTGCTGGCCATGTAACACAACAATCCATATATTCCATACATTTTAAAAACAATACTAATGGTATACATGCATGGTATAGGCTCATTTAGAAGAACATCTTGACGGAAGGGATACAGGATAGTTATCAGTGCAATAAAGAAGTAATAACTTAATAGACTAGATTTAGGCAGTGTCAAGAGTCATCTTTGAAGTGCAGCGAATACGTTTTATTGCTAATAACATGATGGGAGGTAAAGATTAGCAAAACATTAATATTCACACCCAAGTGCAATGTAGCTTCTCTCTCTCCTTACCATACACAGTCCAGCCTTTTAGAACCATTCCCACACCCATAAACCAAAGTGATGATTTACACTGCTGACTTAAATGACAACTCATGCCCAAACACCTGCTGTTGCTAGTCTCCATTTCCCAGCAGCCCTTATGCTAAGCCAGTACTATATATAGGGCCATTCAGGAAAAGCAACTTCAAGGCAAGTTTGCAAAATGTAGTTTATAGAACAAGGTAGAGATTCTGCATCTAGACAAGTTCAGTTCGGACTGTCCTACCCTGCTGCCTATAAACCAGGAAATAGGACATTGCTTCTGTATGGCATATTGCTGTTTTAATGGCCTATATTGGGGCCTCATTTTAATCCATTTTAGCCACCGTACTTGCTGACCAATCCCAATTTAAACATCTTTAAACGCTAACATGTGGTAGTTTACAATTCCCTAGTATTAACTTTTAACCATCTTATTACTAGTAATGTAATGTGAACATATCCAAGGACTACAAAGATTAGCTAGGCTGCCACTATCAGGCAGTGAATCTTTTAAAAAAATATTGAAAATTACTGGTATTAACATATAGATCATGTTGATCTAGGGATCTTTTCCGATTGCCATTTGGAGTCGGGAAGGAATTTTTCACCTTCCTCTGGATCAATTGTTATGCAGGGCTCATGAATAGGCTAAAAAGGTTGGACTGGATGGACATATGTCTTTATTCATATACTATGTATCTATTATGTCACCTATTAACTCAGGGGTTTCCAATGGTTTATGCCACACAGGCCAGTTTCAGCCTTATATAAATCAAAAGTTCTAGCTGTGCAACTGCTGAAATCACCTCATTATTAATGGTTAAAAGTCGCATAAAACTTGCATGAGGGAAGACAAGCTTGTCCATCCAGACTTTACAAGTCATATTTCTCAAAAAATTCAAATTTCTATTACACCCAAAGGGAGAGAGTCTAAAAACGTTTTCTAATTGATACACATTACACATCTGACAAAGCAGCCCATATAACAAACCAATGTGGATTTTAATATTTAATCGCCAGCCAAAATAAACCTCCATCCTGCCTGCTACCTTCTAGATTCCTCCATGTTTAATCATTCATATGGTCTAGACTGAGATCACACCTCTTACTACAGTTTGTTAATATGTACTACATAACTTGGTAATATGCTGGATCAATGTTAAAATGCTATTAAAACATGTTGCTGCCATGTCACCAAAAACTGGCCTTTCAAGGACACTGCATTGTTTAGAAAGTGGGTGAGTGATACACAGAATCGAGCCAAAGCCCGAAAGAAACAGTCTCTCTTTTATTACTCAACTAATGTCATGTAAAATCCAGACAGACAGCCTTGAAACTATTGATCCCTTTTTGTTTGTTGTAAACCATAAAGCAGACTAAATTTTAGGTTAGAAATTTTGGCCCCTGCAAAAATAAAAACACATAGACCACTCAGCATTTCTTGCACATAAACTGGAAACGTTGCATTTTTTCAATATGGCAATGTGCACTTACACACACATATCTAGCCTAATCTCCAACTGAACCTAAAATAAGTCTGACATCATCATCAAACACCCCACTGTAGTGCTCCAGGTAAAACATTACTTTAGAAGAACAATATATATCCACCCACTTCCTTACCTTTATTTCCAAATTACATAGAGTTTATCCAATCCAGTTGCTTCCATGTCCTTGTAAAGAGTGGTATTTCTAGGAACACAATGTTTTCTTTTCAGTGTCTTTAACACTGTAACTTTCCCAGGAAATGATTTTTGTTTTTAATCTGAGACCCTCCCGAGCGTATTTTTCTAAAATGACTTCCAGAATTTAAGATGTGCTTTTCCTGTCAGAATGAGTTGGATGGAGGTGTATAGGATTTTAAATTTTAGTTTGACAAGAGATGGCTCTTGTTCTAATGTAACTTGTAACTTCTTTGAATAATTGTTGTAAAATTCTGGCTATATTTGGAATGAATCCTCTTCTTAGCAAGGTAAGAGAAATGCCTCAGTTGCACATAAAAAAGGTTTTCATCTAAATGGTTTAGGCAGTTATCCTATAAGCAAACTCTCCCGTTAAAAATAATAACCAACCTAATATACCTGTGCACAATAATTAATTCTTCAAATGAAAGCCAATAAAAAGAGCTTTTCACAGCCACTACAACTATTTTTCACATAAATCACATATAATAAGCAGACCAGCTTAACTTATTCAGCTTTATGAATGGGCCCGTAAACCCAATTCCTTCACGTTGCCCTATACATATATATTTGTATCGTATATATATTTCTTAAACTTGGCAATCTCACTGGGCTCACGGGAACCGTCCCTTCACTTGGTTATATGTAAACCAAACTTAAATCTCACTTTTTTTCTACAAAGTTTTTCTCGTTTCTTTTTTTAGCATTAGGTTAAGATGTAGAATCCCAGTGGGGACAGCTACATAATAACCCTCCGATCTTCGTTTTATTCTTTAGTAATTTGCGCCGTTTCTTTTACTTTATCACGGGCTGAACAGTTTTGTACAGAGACCTTTACTTTTCGTTCTGCTGGATCTACACACACTCTAGTGGGTCTTTTCTTTCTTCTGTAGCAGCGTCCGACCTCTTTCTAGCTCTGAGGGTTTTGTTTGTTCCTGTCGGCAGCTGAGAGTTCCCAGAATTCCAAGCTGGGACGTTACTTCGGCTTGTGTCTCAATTTGGGCTAGGGTTAAGAGGAGGATCGGCGACTTATTTTACTGTGAAGCTTTCGATGTGTAAATCTGCAAATTAAAAATTAAATTAAAACAAGGCAAAGTTAGGGCTAGCAGTCTAGGATTTAGGACCAAATAATATAAAGTTGCAGTGCTTCTGTAGTTTATGATGGGTTTTCCAACCTTATAGATCAGTCCCAACGCCTTTGAGCCGCCGATCAGTCCATGTACTGGCGCGCCGGCTGACGTCACTAATTGGCCCGGGCTTGGCGCCAATTAGTGACGTCAGCCGGCGCCCAGTACATGGACTATCGTGTGGCTGCCGGAATGGAGAGGATGCTGCTGCCAGGAATGGAGAGGACGCTGCTGCCGGAGAGGAACTTACCAGCACACAGTCCTAGGAAGCCCTTGGATGGAGGAGAGCCCACAGATCCTGGATGAAGAGAGCCCACAGGTACAAACTTAACTGGGTTTGAGGGTGGCATTCAAGATGTTTTGGTAACTACAACTCCCAGCATGGCTTTATTAGCTGGTGTTGTAGTTTCCAAACATCTTGAATGCCAAGTGAGGGTGGCATTCAAGATGTTTGGAAACTACAACTCCAGCTAATAAGCTGCTGGGAGTTGTAGTTTCCAACATCTTGAATGCCAAGTGAGGGTGGCATTCAAGATGTTTGGAAACTACAACTCCCAGCTAATAAAGCATGCTGGGAGTTGTAGTTTCCAAACATCTTGAATGCCAATGAGGTGGCATTCAAGATGTTTGGAAACTACAACTCCCAGCTAATAAGCATGCTGGAGTTGTAGTTTCCAAACATCTTGAATGCACCTCACTTGGCATTCAAGATGTTTGGAAACTACAACTCCCAGCTAATAAAGCATGCTGGGAGTTGTAGTTTCCAAAACATCTTGAATGCCAAGTGAGGGTGGCATTCAAGATGTTTGGAAACTACAACTCCCAGCATGCTTTATTAGCTGGGAGTTGTAGTTTCCAAACATCTTGAATGCCAAGTTCTCGGTTTATACTCGAGTCATCACCAATTTTAATAGATTTTTAGGTGAAATTGGGTACCTCGGTTTATACTCGGGTCGGTTTATACTCGAGTATATAGGGTATTTGATTTTGCCTTTTGGGCGAGAGGAAGACAGTGCAGCTACTAAACCTAACATATACAGGGATATACAAAAAAAAGTTCTTATCGTTTAAAATGGTGCTAATTTTGCCCCAGCATATCGGATGTAAGCTATCCAATGTTATATAAGATCTGATTGGTTGGCCAATTTTTTTTTACATTTTAAACGATAAGAACTTTTATTGAATCTCCTTAACAGTTTCCTGTGATTAAGTGGATTGTTGTAGCCAACCAGCAGACCTACAATCCCCTACACACAAGTGGCCCAATTTACCCAGGCATGCTGTGCTAAAAATAGGGGTTAAACTCAAGCTAACCAATACTGAATAGGTTAGAGCAAGTTTAACTCCATCATTGCACTGGCTGCACCAGTTTCAAAAAAGTCTCCCGTGCAACCGGCTCAATCTAAATTAATAAAAGATTTGCACCACTTTTAACTCCACAATTGAAGATCAGCTAATGGCTGGTAAAGCGGCGCTGGGGTAAAATCCCTTTTGGGATTTACCACCAGGTGCAAATCCAGTACTAAATACCAGAAGCCACATTTGCTTGGAGTAATTTGCACCTCTGGGTAAATGAGGTTGCATAAGCGCAAAGATACAAACTTATAATTAGTTAGGGCTAGGCCACACCAACGCGTTTTTAGCGGCTGCGCATGCGTTTCCGGTTAACATGGAAATAGTTGGAACGCAGAAATTCCCGTGATTTCTGACGCAACGTGCGTTTTGCGTGCACCATGTTTTAATGCAAAAGCATGCGTTTTTATAATATTAAATTCCAAAAACGCGGCGCTACAACGTTGGCACCTGTGTGTGCGCGATTTTGTGTGTCGCAGTGGGGCCCTCGGCCTTAAACCATATCAATGACAAATAAAACCACAGGCCTGGACTGATCCCTTGATCGGTTGTAAATTCCATTTCCCAGAATCCCCTGAACAACTGCAAGTGACAGGAAATGTCACAGGGAACTCTGGGAGTTGTAGTTTCGAACCTCCCCAATAGGGTCCATATCCCAGTCAGACCCACACCATATTAATAACAATCACACCCCACACTCTGTCCATGAGAAGTTGAGGGGCTGTTACCGGAAATCCCAAACACCACACCGGAAGTACCCCAACTCCCCACAACCCCCCGCGGGGAGTAACCACACTTTAAACGCGGTGACCCCCAAGCCCCAGACCCCGACCTTTCTCGGGCGGCTTCGTCCTCATCCCCTCTCAGCTGCTTCACCCGGCAAGAGCCGCCATCGACAAGCCGGGAAACCCCGCCCACCGGCTGACGTCCGCTCGATGAGGGTGGAGGACTGACGTCATTCCGCAGGGCTAACGCCCAGTCAATCATCGCGCGCGGAACACCCACCTCCTGACGTAACCAGCTGTCAGGCGCAGTCAGTGAATGGCCCCTCCCACTTGTAGCCTGCATGGTCACGTGCCATTTCCCGCCAAAAACCCAACAGGGCGAAGTTAGATCGACAGATAGAGTTTTCTAGCGGGACTGGATAGTAACATAGACCTGGCTTTATACCTAAGGTAATGTCCCCTTAACTACAGTCAATTTCAGGGGCGTTCCTAGGGACCCAATAGATCTAGGACGACACATATGGCGCGCAAACATTTTTAGACCACGCCACGTTCTCCGACCAGTTAGTCCACGCCCCCAGTCAGGTGTTGGACACGCCCTTAGGGTTACAGGGAGAATGTGCGGGACTGTGTGTTTCCCTCGACCGCGGCCCACTTCCGGTATCTTCCGCGACGGAAAGGAGTACTGAATCTCCTCATGCTGCCACACCCCGCCCCCCAAAACACACCTAACTATGCCTCCCCCCTATCATGCACGCCCCTTCACCACGCCCCCCCTCCCACCCTGCCCCGACAGTACAGTCCCATTGGGTAATTCAAGATTTATAGACCAAAGACACAGACCGTCAGATATAGAGAGAGATATAGAGAGACAGATACAAAAACCGACAGAGATATAGATAATAGAAATAAAGAGACAGATATAGGAGAGAAAGGGTTAATAGATAAATAGACAGATATAAAAACAGCGACAGATACAGACAGACAAACAAAAAGATACAGAGGGATACAGACAGAAAGGGATGAATACATAGATAAATAATAAAACCCTAAGTGTGCATCCCTGTGTCCGTGTGTGTGTGTCACTGCAGTTCCTATTTACTCACCACTAGAGGGAGAGTGTCTGCAGTTCCTATTGACTCACCACTAGAGGGAGAAACACAGGAAACACACGGAGGGAGAACAGCAATTAAACAGACTGCAGGTAAGGTTGCTTGGGACAGAGGGGCCCCTGGATTTGGGACAGAGGGGGGGCCCTAGATTTGGGACAGATGGGGGGCCCTTGGATTTGGGACAGAGGGGGCCATGGATTTGGGATAGGGGAGGCTGGATTTGGGACAGAGGGGGGACTCTGGCCTTGGACAGAGGGGTAAATCCGGCCTTGGACAGAGGGGGGACTCTGGCCTTGGGACATGGAGGAGGACTATGGCCTTGGGACACTAAGGGGGCACTCTGGAATTTCATGACACTGGTACAGAAAACTGTCATGATATGGGTCATGATAAGTACTAATATGCCAGTTTGCTGTACAAGTTCCCATATAATGCCAGTTTGCTGTACAGATACAGGTAGTTGTACAGCAAACTAACCTGATATTTATAAATGTACAGTGTACAAGTACCCATATCATGCCAATTTGCTGTATGAGCAATAATATGCCAGTTTGCTCTATAGAGCAAACTGGCATAATATGGGTAAACAGCAAACTGGTATGGTGTTGCTATGTACAGGTACCATATTATGCCAGTTTGCTGTACAAGCACTAACATTAGTGCTCTGTACAGCAAACTGGCAAAATATGGGTACTTGTAAAGCAAACTGGCATGATATGGTTACTTTTACCCAAGTGCTGAGCTCTACTTACCAGACTGTGAATATTCTGATCCCAGCCCAGCTGCAGTTCTCGCGGGCAGAAAGGGGGAAGTGTCCTTTTATATTTACAGGAGGTAGCGTAGGGCCTGATACGCGGTGTGCAGTGTCGTTATCTCCTCCATACACGGTTGTATCTTGACATCGTCTCATAGCCACAGTATTCTAAGTAAAAGATTCGGGGGAATTCTATTAAGTAGGTTGTTTTGAAACATTCAGGGCAAAGAGCCGAGGCACGTGCTCAAATGTTTTAATATAGTGACGCCACTGATTAATAGGTTGTCCCTGTTGTTGACTGCATGGGGGGATACACTGGATTAGGAAGACTTTTCATGACAGCCCTTAAAGAAATATTATTTACCCTCTATGAGGGCTATTTACCTTCTATAAGGGATAATTACCCTCAATGAGGGCTATTTACCTTCTATAAGGGCTAATTACCCTCAGTGAGGGTGGAGGTTCCCCCGAAATGTTTCCTGTATCTCACATTCTGGGTGAATAAAAAGGAACAATTTTTGCAACAGACTTTGGTGTATCTGCAGGAGTCTCCCGGGTTTTGGGGTGGTCTCCCGCACACCCGCGAGACCATCCCAAACTCCCGCGACCCAAACTTACCTGAGAGTCCGCCTCCGGAACGCCTTCTTTTTTCTGGCCACGCCTCCTATGTGATGTAAATTACGTCACACGGGCCAGTTACGCCCTAGCCACGCCTCTAACGTGCCGTAATTTACATTTACGTTAGAGGCGTGGCTAGGGGCGTAACTGACCACTCCCCTGACTCCAACCCCACCCGCCCCTTCAGTGAGGTCACGCCTCCTTCTCCCCACCCTGCCCAGAAGCCAGGTTCGGCAGGGTGGGATGTCTGATGTAGAAATTCAAAGGAGGTTGGAATCCCTGATGGACTTAACAATACCAGTAATGTCTGCAAAAGTACTTTTATTGTAAACAACATGTTTCAGACCACATGCTTGTGAAGGTTCTCATTCATCCAGGTCATGGTATATCTGTAATATTCATTCATCCAGGTCATGGTATATCTGGTGTATTCAATTAGATCAACTGGACTTGAAGTTTAGTTCTTGAAGACGTTTCGCTAGTCATCCGACTGGCTTTCTCAATTCGAATTGAAAAGATCCAGTCGGTGACTAGCGAAACATCTTCAGAACTACTTCAAGTCCAGTTGATCTAATTGAATACAACAGATATTCAGACCACATTTTGTCCTTTATCAAGTGTGATGGTAAGTGTACTATCAGCACTCTAGAGATGCCCGGCAACCCTGGTTATACCATTTAATTGGATAAACAATTACCCCTTTCAACTTTTACTTGCAGAGAGGCAGGGCCTGTACACAACTTGCCCACAGTCCAATCAGACCAACCTTCTACCATGCAAGCCCAACCTTTTAAGGACAAAGCTGTTTTTTCATTTTTATAGACAAGCTTTCCAGAGACAGGACATTCAGATCAATCTGACATTTAGGTCAAAGATTATGGAACGTTGCAATACTTTGTTGCTTGTGTGTGTGGGGGAGGAGGGTTGTCAATGGATTGAATTAAAATTGATGTAATGGTAATGTTTTCTTGACCAAAATTTACTGCATCGGCCCACAGAAGATTTTGGATTAAAGGGCATGTCCACCCCCAAAACTATAATCCCCCCCAGTAATGGCCCCATTGTGTAGTGTAGTTTAATCCTTACCTCACATCCCAGCTCCATATGGTTCTCCTGTAGTCCCCCCCCCAAAGTCCAAAAAACTGCCCACCAGGAGTACTGCACAGTCCGTATAGTACTCTGCCTCCTGTCTCGCCTCCGGGAGAAGTTTGGCATGCGTACTGCAGCCCTTCTCCCCTTCCCTCTCCCTCCTGATTAGGATTCCCTCCCCCTAGCGTAAAATCCTTTTGCTATAATATTCCCCCTGTCCCCCCAGCTCCAACCGCTATATTTTTATTATCAGACAGTGCCCCAAACATTACTTACCTTCCCTCTTTCCTTCGCCGCACTGAACTCCCGGCAGCCGCGTCCGTGATTGGCTGCCGCTCAGCCAATCACAGACGCGACTGCCAGTCCCGCCCCTCTCGCAAGCAGAGGGCCTGGCAGTGCGGCGGAGGGAAGGTAAGTAAAGTTTGGGGCACTTTCTGATAATAAAAATATAGCGGTTGGGGCTGGGGAGACAGGGGGAATGTTATATCAAAAAATATTTTGAAGGGTGGACATGCCCTTTAAGTAATTGTATTTACCCACTAAAAAGCCAGAATTACACATTCACTCCATAGAAAATGCAGGACTGATTATTTTATATCACCCATGAAGACATACTCCATCTCCCCAAAGAAAGTGCCTAGACCACACATGCCATTCAGAATTTATAGGAACTCTTCTGCCATCTTCCACTTACACCATCTCCCCAGGAAAGATTTTGTACCACTTAACCATTAAAGAAACACAGTCACTTCTCTTGTTAACTCACCCATGGAAACACCCGAATTGCTCCCCTGGATATTTAATATTGTAGGAGAAGATACTTACCCCCACCCCAAGGTAGTCAAAGTGCATGAAAATTTACTTCAGGGGACAAACTTTGGGAAACATAACTTAACAAACAGATATCTAATTTGCTGGGAGGTCAGAGATTACTAGTAAGAGATATTCTAGTATACTACATACTACATGATTTTAGTTCTACTTTTGTATTAGAACATAACTAGCTTAGTGTATCTTATGCCATGGTAATACTTTTTTCTGTATTTTTTACAGTGACACTGACAATGGACGAGGACCATGAAAAAGAAAATGTGAATATCTTTGCAAAGTAAGTTGGAAAGTGATTTTTATCCATTCACTTGACTAAATGTGAAGTTCACCCTAAAACACTTTTTTTCCCCACTCAGTAAAATACTGTACACAGTAAAATCCAGTGGCAGTTCTAGGGTTTTTGCTGCCTGAGCCAAACTTTACTGCCGCCCTTTTGTGCGCCGCCGCCATGTTAGAATGGGTGTGGCTTTGTGAATGGGCATGGCTAAAGTTTTATGATTTTTAACTTTCTATCACATAGGTATTTAAACAGTTCCTCAGACAGTCAATTAGCAATAATGTAAATTACTAGAAACAGATATTACATCCCTTTCTCATTGTTTTGCTACTACCATATTGCTCCTTTTTTTTCTACAACTGCCTGTCTCCGCCTTTCTTCTTCAGTGCCTGAGACAAATGCCTCACTCTGCCTAATGGTAGATGTGGCCCTGAAAAATCTTTCAAGTAATGACCTTACACTAGCCCAGTGGTCTCAGGGAGAGAGCTAACTCACCAATCAGCTACTTAAGCTGGCCATATATATATATGCAATAACAGGCACAATGCACCCACTGACCAGCCTCCCGCGTTCTTTTTGGTAAGAGAACGTTTGGGATTGTGTGTAAATCTTATAGATCTTAAAGATTTTGTCTGTCATCTTTTAAAGACAATTTGAAAATGGAGTTTACACATACTGCCCAAACAGTCACTGTTAGTAATGTGGGACAGGGATGGGAATACCCCACACCTGGTGACGGTAGGTAGTGTTGACAATTTACCAGTTTAGGCTCTCATTACATAGAAAATTAACTGAAACTAAAATATTATTGTTAGTATATATATATATAATAATATATATATATATATCTATATATATATAATATATCTAAGTTTTTTTCTTTTATTTGTAAAAGTTTGAAAGTTTCCTCTTGTGGCAAGGCTCTAGTACTTATATTATTTATATAATTTATTTATTTGTGTACTTAACTGTTTATGTATTAGTACCCCTTGTATATCTTTCTTGTATTTACAGTAATACACATACAAAACAAATAATAATCTCCAGTAATACATAATAATTGAGGTTGAATAAAGACATGTCCATGAAATCCAACCTTTTCATCTTCTTTTTTAACCCTAACAGTTTATCCATAGGAAGGCTAAAACCCCTAGCTCCAAACAGCAATCGGAAAGTATTCCTTGATAAACCATAACTACACTTTCAGGGTTATTCAATAAAAGTTCTTATCGTTTAAAATCCTGCTAACTTTGCCCCAACCAATCAGATGTAAGCTTACAAATGTTAAATAAGATCTGATTCATTGGGGCAAAATTAGCACCATTTTAAACGATAAGAACTTTTATTGAATCTCCCTGTATATGTATTAATACCAGTAGTTCTCAACATTTTATAGTATCCCCGTTCCAACCAGAACTACAGTATATGTATTAATACCAGTAATTCTCAATATTATATAGTATCCCTGTACCAACCAGAACTACAGCATATGTATTAATACCAGTAATTCTCAATATTATATAGTATCCCTGTACCAACCAGAACTACAGTATATGTAGTAAGACCAGTAATTCCTCACTTTATATAGTATCCCTGTACCAACCAGAACTACAGTATATGTATTTATACCAGTAATTCTCAATATTTTATAGTATCCCCGTACCAACCAGAACTACAGTATATGTATTAATAACAGTAATTCTCAATATTATATAGTATCCCCGTACCAACCAGAACTACAGTATATGTATTAATACCAGTAGTTCTCAACATTTTATAGTATCCCTGTACCAACCAGAACTACAGTATATGTATTAATACCAGTAATTCTCAATATTATATAGTATCCCTGTACCAACCAGAACTACAGCATATGTATTAATACCAGTACTTCTCAATATTACCTATCTAGGCCACTTTTAAAGCTATTCAATGAACTTGCCATTACCACATCTGCAGGAAGACAGTTCCACAGTTTCACTGTTCTCACTGTAAAGAAACCTTTCCTAACCTGAAGATGAAACTTCTTTTCTTCCAACCTTAAAGGATGTCCACGTGTCCTCTGATATGACCTATTAGTGAACAATGCCCCAGAGAGTTTATTTTATTGTGCATTAATATATTTGTATAAAGTGTATACAACATCATATCCTCACACAAAATTGCTTCTTCAATGTAAACAGCCCTAACGTATCTAATCTGCCTGAATATTTAAGCCCCTCCATTCCCCTTATTAATTTAGTTGCCCTTCTCTGAACTGCTTCCATTTCCAAGATGTCCCTTTTGTATATGGGATTCCAAAACTGCACTGCATATTCCAAATGAGGCCTTACCAGTGCCTTGTAAAGAGGGAGAATAATATTTTTCTCTCTTGAATCTATTCCCCTCTTTATACAAGACTATTAATATCTTGCTAGCTGGAACCGTTGCTGTCCGGCATTGTTTGCTACAGATAAGTCTGTTATCTACCAGAACCCCATGAGAGATTCACTTAACACAGATTTATTTATGGTGTAGGTGGCACACGGATTGTTAAACCCCAAATGCATCACCTTACATTAAAGGGCAAGTTCAGCCTAAAAACAAGTTTGTTTTAAAATGCTTATCACCCCCCATAACATCACTTTCACACAGTGAGGTTCCTACAGTTCAAAGATCCCCCAGAGCTTACGTAACTGACCCGGACCCTCACCGGCTATTCCACGCCCCCTTCTCCTGTTTCGAGCTCGTAGCGAGCAAAAACAAGAGAAGGGGACTTCTGCGCTGACAGCCGCTTCTCTTCCTGGTCGCGGCTGTCAACCAGGAAGTGGAGCACCAGCCACGGAGTAGAAGCGGCGAGGGTCCGGGTCAGGTAAGTAAGCTCTGGGGGATCTTTGAACTGTAGGAACCTTGTGAAAGTGAGGTTTTGGGGGGGTGATAATCATTTTAAAGCAAACTTGTTTTTAGGCTGGACATTCCCTTTAATCAACATTGAATCTAATCTGCCATTCTGATAATCTATCTAGGTCTGCTTGCACATCCTTTGAAGTTTCCAAAGCTCTGCATAGGTGTCATCAGCAAACACAGAGACCTTGCTCTCAATGCCCCTTCTAAGTATTTATAAACAGATTAAGAAGCGGCCCCAGTACAGAACCCTGGCACTCTGGTAGGAACTCTCTCATCCATTAATACCTTCAAATCTAGACTGTTATCCTACCTTTCTAAGCACCAGCACAACAAATGATTGTTAGCCCTTTTAAGCACTTTGTACTCATCCCCCCACTTGTATCTGTATGTTGTCCCACCCACTTAGATTGTAAGCTCTTTGGGGCAGCGATCTCATTCCTAATGTGTCAAGGCATGCTGCACTTATATCAATTTATAGTTAATTTATATATATGCGTTCTTACCGATGTATGAAATTGTATTTAATTTTTATTTATTTGTATAATTGCACTTATCCCCTGTTTGTATACTTTCCATTGTTATAATTATAGTGCTATGTACCCAAGTGGCGCTTTATAAATAAAATCATACATACATACATACACTCTGTTTAGAACTTAAGCCCACATAGATGTAGCTCCACCACTCTCTGTTTGCGATCCAATAACCAATTCTCTATCCATGTACAAAATGTCAGTTTTGTTAAATGTACAGTGCTGCATCCCCAAGTGGCGCTATATAAATAAACTATACATACCGTACATACAAAAAATTACAATTTTATACTACCACTAGATGGCACAAGTATTTAAAAGCACAAACCCTTTTGTAACAAAATTTTCCCTATAAAGTTTTTGATGGTAAAGCGTATCTACACTCACAAAAGTAACCTAGATTTTTTTCAGTTTAATTGAAGAACAGGAGGTAAAGGAGCTATGGATTACGTTCTTCAATTAAACTGAAAAAATCTAAGGCATATTGTGAGTGGAGATACCTTTGCACGTGCTGCATAACTTAGTACCTATACAGATTTATCCCGTGTGTGCAGGTTTGCTGAGCCGCGTGCACACACACATTAACTGAACTATGTCTGTACCACATTGTTTTAATGGCCAGGATCTGGTCAACTGGAAGATTTATCAAGGTATTGATGGATTCTGCTTCACAAATTTAATGCTTGACTGCTGCCACTTATGATCTAATTTCTTCATACGGTTTTCTGGTGGGTGGCATGAAAAAGTAGCCAGGTGGGGCAGGACGGGTAAATTTTGTGATGGGTAAATGTTGCATTGTTTTTATTATTTATTTGTTAATTATTATTAATTATGAACCAATGCTTTTAAGGTTTGACTTGCCCTTTAAACTCAATTTATAACTACATTGAAACTGATACAGCCTGCTTTAGGCTGAGGCTACACAGAAACGCACACTGTAACACACAGGAAATGGACACTCAAGTACATGCGAATTGCGGCACACATCAGCACCACCTAATATGGCCACAACAGTTGTGCGCTTTTGAAGACGTGATCGGATTGCGTGTTAAAATGAGCTGGTGTGGCCCAGCCCAAAAAATTCTAATGGAAATACTAACCAGCCTTGGATCATGCTCATTGTATAGGTCAGGGATGGTTACTGCTCCGGGACATAAACAGTTCCAGCAGTGATATCAGACACTGGAACAACCGAGTCACTCACTCTTAGTGCCTTCCTTCCACACAATAACACGTCAGTGCAAGCACATTGTACCCACAAACAGAATGCACAGCAGGTTTGCCGTGCCACCCTTTTGCGGCATTGGCAACTTTGTTAGAGTTGGTTATCACGTGTTTACATCTTATGAGTGGCCGGGCAGTTTTAGCAGGAGCTTTGTCTGACCTTGGTGCCAGGCTCACACCTATTAAACCTACTTTTAAACTCTTTATTAAATCACAACAGTTTTCTCTTTAGAAATTTGAAAAAGTACCTGGATGGGCCGCCCAGCTTAAAGATGCAGACAGGGAGAACAGTTGTATAACGTTAGCAGGCATCATTCCCACTAGATCACATTCCCTCCTCATTGTTCACAACAGGCTGCTCAGCTACTGCCAAACTGACTGTATAAGCTCTTTAGGGAAGGCAAGTAAAATGGATCAGGGTTTTATCAGTGTGTGAAATTCCAATAGCCAATTTTAAAAAGTCCACACTAGTGTTGTCCAATTGTGGTGGCCACACTAGTGCATTGCTGGGCATCTGCGCTGCGATCCGTATTTTTTTCGCGCAATCGCATGCGACATTTCGCGCCAGAAGCGCGTTCACTTGCGACGGACACCCTCTAGTAAGAGGTCTAACATAAACATGACATCTTTCTGTCTATAGAGAAATTTTTGCTATGGCAACAAATGAAATGTAAAGGTTAACAGCTATAAATCACCCTTGGCATTTTAACTCCAAAGGGATGCAAGTTGTTCCATAACATGTTAGGATTGTCTACAGGGTGCTGAGTGTAATATGCAAATAGAGAGCATTTGGCATTCTATTCTGAAATTTAAGGAAAATAATAATTTGGTTTCATTATTTTTCTATTTAGTATCCTAGAAACCTCTATGCTCACACTACCTTTATTATGATGCGTTAGCAGGTATTTTTCTATAATATGTAAACTGCGCACAATTCATTTGAAAAAGTAAAACTACGTACAGATAGAAGGATCCCTGCACGATGCCCGGCTCATCCATCAACTCGTCCATTAAGCCGATAATTCGTTGGATGGGTGTTGTACATGATCCCCTGGGATGGGTCATCCACGACCCTTTTAAGGGACAGAACTTACCCGCAAACGGTCCAGCGCCACTAGACAGCCTCCGACGACACTGACAGACTCAGACATATCCCCAGTCCCTTGCATTGTGCGCGCATGCGCGCCTGAGACTGTCAGTGAGATGCCAGTGCTGGAGAGATCCGCTGTATGTATGTATAGTTTATTTATAAAGCGCCACTTGGGAACGCATCGCTGTACATTATAACAATACAGATTATACAGTATGTATGTATAGTTTATTTATAAATTTTATTTCTTCTTCTCAGGTATCAGTTCTGTATTTTCTTTCTCTTTTTCTTTTCTTCTAGGTTTCAGGTTTCTTTTCTCTTCAGGTCCTTCTTTCTTTCAGGTTTTTTTTTTCTCTCAGGTAAGTGAAAAATTCAGTTTTCAGGTTCTCAGGTAAGTATTTTCTGTCCCTTTAGGTTTTTCTTTTCTCAGGTTTTTTTCTTCATTTTCTTTTTCTTTCAGTCAGGTCTAGCTCTTTTCTTTCTTTTATGGTTTTTCTTCAGGTTCTCTTCTTCATCTAGGTTCAGGTAATCTGTTCATCTCAGGTAAGTAAGCTCTGGGGATTTGAAATGTAGGAAACCGTGAAAGTGAGGTTGGGGGGGTGATAATCATTTAAAGCAAACTTGTTTTTAGGCTGGGACATTCCCTTTAATCAACATGAATATAATCTGCCATTCTGATATCTATTAGGTCTGCTTGCACATCCTTTGAAGTTTCCAAAGCTCTGCATAGGTGTCATCAGCAAAACACAGAGACCTTGCTCTCAATGCCCCTTTCTAAGTATTTATAAACAGATTAAGAAGCGGCCCCAGTACAGACCTGGCACTCTGGTAGGAAAACTCTCTCATCCATTAATACCTTCAAATCTAGACTGTTATCCTACCTTCTAAGCACCAGCACAACAAATGATTGTTAGCCTGTAAGCACTTGTATCATCCCCCCACTTGTATCTGTATGTTGTCCCACCCACTTAGATTGTAAGATCTTGGGGCAGCGATCTCATTCCTAATGTGTCAAGGCATGCTGACTATATCAATTTATAGTTAATTTAATATATGCGTTCTTACCGAATGTATGAAATTGTATTTAATTTTTTATTTTTGTATTAATTGCACTTATCCCCTGTTGTATACTTCCATTGTTATAATTATAGTGTATGTACCCAAGTGGCGCTTTATAAAAAAATCATACATACATACATACACTTTTAGAAACTTAAGCCCAATAGATGTAGCTCCACCACTCTTGTTTGCGATCCAAATAACCAATTCTCTATCCCATGTACAAAATGTCAGTTTTGTTAAATGTACAGTGCTGCATCCCCAAGTGGCGCTATAAAATAAAACTATACATACCGTACATACAAAAATTACCAATTTATACTACCACTAGATGGCACAAGTATTTAAAAGCACAAACCCTTTTGTAAACAAAAATTTTCCCTATAATAAAGTTTGATGGTGTAAAGCGTATCTACACTCACAAAGTAGTAACCTAGATTTTTTTCAGTTAATGAAGAACAGGAGGTAAAGGAGCTATGGATTACGTTCTTCAATTAAACTGAAAAAATCTAAGGCATATTGTGATGTGGAGAACCTTTGCACGTGCTGCATAACTAGTACCTATACAGATTTATCCGTGTGTGCAGGTTGCTGAGCCGCGTGCACAACACATTAACTGAACTATGTCTGTACCATGACAAGTTTGTATTTTGTGCCGGGATCTGTGTCAATGGAAGATTTATCAAGGTATATTGATGGATTCGCTTCACAAAATTTAATGCTTGACTGCTGGCCACTTATGATCTTATCTTCATACGGTTTTCTGGGGGTGGCATGAAAAAGTAGCAGGTGGGGGCAGGAAGGGTAAATTTTGTGATGGGTAAATGTGCATTTGTTTTATTATTTATTTGTTAATTATTATTAATATGAACCAATGCGTTTAAGGTTTGACTTGCCCTTAACTCAATTATAACTACATTGAAACTGATACAGCCTGCTTTAGGCTGAGGGCTAACAGAAACGCACACTGTAACAACAGGAAATGGACACTCAAGTACATGCGAATTGCGGCCACACATCAGCACCACCCTAATATGGCCACAACAGTTGTGCGCTTTTGAAGACGTGATCGGATTGCGTGTTAAAATGAGCTGGTGTGGCACAGCCCAAAAAATTCTAATGGGAAATACTAAACCAGCCTTGGATCATGCTCATTGTATAGGTCAGGGATGGTTACTGCTCCGGGACATAAAACAGTTCCAGCAGTGATATCAGAACTGGAACACAACCGAGTCACTCACTCTTAGTGCCTTCCTTCCACACAATAAACAGTCAGTGTGCAAGCACATGTACCACAACAGAATGCACAGCAGGTTTGCCGTGCACCTTTGCGGCATTGGCAATTGTTGAGTTGGTTTCACGTGTTTACATCTTATGAGTGGCGAGGCAGTTTAGCAGGAGCTTTGTGGACCCTTGGTGCCAGGGCTTCACACCTATTAAACCTTACTTTTAAACTCTTTAGTAAATCACAACAGTTTCTCTCTTAGAAATTGAAAAAGTACCTGGAATGGGCCGCCCCAGCTTAAGATGCAGACAGGGAGAACAGTTTATACGAGTTAGCAGGCATCATTCCCACTAGATCACATTCCCTCCTCATTGTTCACAAACAGGCTGCTCAGTACTGCCAAACTGACTGTATAAGCTCTTTAGGGAAGGCAAGTAAAATGGATCAGTGGTTTTATCAGTGTGTGAAATTCCAATAGCCAATTTTAAAAAGTCCACTAGTGTGTCCAATTGTGGTGGCCAAACTAGTGCATTGCTGGGCTTGCCGCTGCGATCGTATTTTTTTCGCGCAATCGCATGAGACATTTCGCGCCAGAAGCGCGTTCACTTGCGACGGACACCTCTAGTAAGAGGGTCTAACATAAAACATGACATCTTTCTGTCTATAGAGAAATTTTGCTATGGCCAACAAATGAAATGTAAAGGTTAACAGCTATAAATCACCCTTGGCATTTTAACTCCAAAGGGAGCAAGTTGTTCCATAACATGTAGGATTGTTCTACAGGGTGCTGAGTGTAATATGCAAATAGAGAGCATTTGGCATTCTATTCTGAAATTTAAGGAAATAATAATTGGTTTCATTATTTTTTATAGTATCCTAGAAACCTCTATGCTCACACACTACCTTTATTATGATGCGTTAGCAGGTATTTTTCTATAATAGGAAATGCGGCACAATTCATTGAAAAGTTAAAACTACGTACAGATAGAAGGATCCCTGCACGATGCCCGGCTATCCATAAACTCGTCCATTAAGCCGATTAATTCGGATGGGTGTTGTACATGATCCCTGGGAGGGTCACCACGACCCTTTAAGGGACGAACTTACCCGCAAACGGTCCAGCGCCACTAGACAGCCTCGACGACCTGGACAGACTCAGACCTATCCCCCGTCCCTTGCATTGTGCGCGCATGCGCGCCTGAGACTGTCACGTGAGATGCCAGTGCTGGAGAGATCCGCTGTATGTATGTATTATTTATAAAGCGCCACTTGGGAACGCATCGCTGTACATTATAACAATACAGATTATACAGTATGTGTATAGTTTATTATATAGCGCCACTTGGGATACAGCGCTGTACATTATAAACAATACAGATTATACAGGTATGTATGTATATGTTTATTTATATAGCGCCACTTGGGGACACAGCGGTGTACATTATAACAATACAGATTATACAGTATGTATGTATAGTTATTATAAAGTGCACTTGGATACACAGCGCTGTACATTATAAAAACAATACAGATTATACGTATGTATGTATATGTTTTTATTTATAGCGCCACTGGGTACACAGCGCTGTTACATTATAACAATACAGATTATAACAGTATGTATGTATTATGTTTATATAGCGCCACTGGGGACACCAGCGCTGTACATTATAACAATACAGATTATACAGTATGTATGTATATGTTATTTATATAGCGCCAATTGGGGACACAGCGCTGTACATTATAACAATACAGATGATACAGTATGTATATGTTTATTTATATAGCGCCCACTTGGTATAACAGCGCTGTACATTAAAACAATACAGATTATACGTATGTATGTATATGTATTTATATAGCGCCACTTGGGGACACAGCGCTGTACATTATAACAATACAGGTTAGACGTATGTATGTACTATGTTTATTTATATTAGCGCACTTGGGGACACAGCGCTGTACATTATAACAATCAGATTATACAGTATGTAGTATAGGTTTTATTTATATAGTGCCACTTGGGGACACAGCGCTGTACATTATAACAATACAGATTATACAGTATGTATGTATTGTTATTTATATAGTTGCCACTTGGGAAACGCATCGCTGTACATTATAACAATACAGGATTATACAGTAATGTATGATGTATAGTTATTTATAAAGCGCCACTTGGGAACACCAGCGCTGTACAATATAACAATACAGATTATACAGTATGTATGTATAGTTTATTTATAAAGCGCCTTGGGAACACATCGCTGTCACTATAAACAATACAGATTATACAGTATGTACGTATATGTTTATTGATAGTAGCGCCAACTTGGGAACACAGCGCTGTACAATATAACAATACAGATTATACAGTATGTACGTATATGTTTATTTATAAGCACTTGGGTACGCATCGCTGTACATTATATCAATACAAGATATACGTATGTACGTATATGTTTAATTATTATAGACGCCACTTGGGGACACAGCGCTTACAATTATAACAATACAGATTATACAGTATTTATGTATATGTTTATTATATAGCGCCACTTGGGGGACACAGCGCTGTACATTATAACAAAACAGATTATACAATATGTATTAGATGTTTATTTATATAGCGCCACTTGGGGACACAGCGCTGTACATTGATACAATACAGATTAACAGTATGTATGTATATGTTATTATATCGCCACTTGGGTACACAGCGCTGTACATTATAACAATACAGATTATACAGTATGTATGTATATGTTTATTTATATAGCGCCACTGGGGGCACCACAGCGGGTACATTATAACAATACAGAATATACATTATGTTGTATAGTATATTTTATAGCGCCATTGGGGACGCAGCACTGTACATTATAACTATACAGATATACAGTATGTAGTATATGTTTATTTATATAGCGCCACTTGGGTACACAGCGCTTGTAATATTAACTAACAGATTATACAGTATGTATGTATATGTTTATTTAATAGCACCACTTGGGACGCAGCGCTCTGTACATTATAACAATCAGATTATACAGTATGTATATATGTTATTTATATAGCTCCACTGGGGACGCAGCGCTGTACATTATAACAATACAGATTATACAGTATGTATGTATATGTTTATTTTATATAGCGCCACTGGGGACGCAGTGCTGTACATTATAACAATACAGATTATACAGTATGTATGTATATGTAATTTTATAGCGCCATTGGGGACGCAGGCTGTACATTATAAACAATACAGATTATACAGTATGTATGTATATGTTATTTATATAGTGCCACTTGGGGACGCAGACGCTGTATATTAAACAATACAGATTATACACTATGTATGTATGTTTATTTATATGCGCCACTTGGGAACACAGCGCTGTACATTAAACAATACAGATTATACAGTATTTATGTATGGTTTATTATATAGCGCCACTTGGGAACACAGCGCTGACATTTATAACAATAAGATTAACAGTGTATGTATATGTTTATTTATAAGCGCCACTTGGGTACACAGCGCTGTACATTATAACAATACAGATTATACAGTATGTATGTATATGTTTATTTATATAAAGCCACTTGGGTACACAGCGCTGTACATTATAACAATACAGATTATACAGTATGTATGTATATGTTTTATTATATAGCGCCACTGGGTACACAGCGCTGTACATTATAACAAATACAGATTATACAGTATGTGTGTATATGTTATATAGCGCCACTTGGGTACAACAGCACTGTAATGATAACAATACACAGATTATACAGTATGTATGTATATGTTATTAGAGCCCCACTTGGGTACACAGCATGTTACTTATAACAATACAGATTTACAGTATGTATGTTATGTTTATTTATATAGCGCCACTTGGGTACCCAGCGCTGTACATTATAACAATCAGATTATACAGTATGTATATGTTTATTTATATAGCGCCACTTGGGTACACAGCGTGTACATATAACAATACAGATATACAGTTATACAGTATGTATGTATATATTTATTATATAGCCCCACTTGGGAACACAGCGCTGTACATTATAACAATACAGATATACAGTATGTATGTATAGTTTATTTATATAGCGCCACTTGGGGACGCAGCGCTGTACATTATAACAATACAGATTATACAGTATGTATGTATATGTTTATTTATATAGCGCCACTTGGGAAACACAGCGCGTACATTATAACAATACAGATTATACAGTATGTATGTATGTGTTATTTATATAGCGCCACTTGGGAACACAGCGTGACATTATAACAATACAGATTATACAGTATGTATGTATATGTTTATTATATAGCACATTGGGTACACAGCGCTGTACATTATAACAATACAGATTATTACAGTATGTATGTATATGTTTATTTATATAGCGCCACTTGGGTACACAGCACTGTACATTATAACAATACAGATTATACGTATGTATGTATAGTTATTTATATAGCGCCACTTGGGGACACAGCGCTGTACATTATAACAATACAGATTATACAGTATGTATGTATATGTTTATTTATAGCGCCACTTGGGGACACAGCGCTGTACATTTATAACATACAGATTATACAGTATGTATGTATATGTTATTTATATAGCACCACTGGGGACACAGCGCTGACATTATCAATACAGATACACAGTAGTATGTATATGTTTATTATATAGCGCACCTGGGGACGCAGCGCCGTACATTATAACATACAGATTTACAGTTGTATGTTATGTTTATTTATATAGCGCCACTTGGGTACAAGCGTGTACATTATAAACAATACAGATTTACAGTAGTATGTTATGTTTATATAGCGCCACTTGGGTACACGCGCTGACATTATAACAATACAGATTATACAGTATGTATATGTTATTTATATAGCGCCACTTGGGTAACAGCGCTGTACATTATAACAATACAGATTATACAGTATGTATGTATATGTTTATTTATATAGTGCCACTTGGGGACGCAGCGCTGTACATTATAACAATACAGATTATACAGTATGTATGTATATGTTTATTTATATAGCGCCACTTGGGTACACAGCGCTGTACATTTATAACAATACAGATTATACAGTATGTATGTATATGTTTATTTATATAGCGCCATGGGTAAACCGCGCTGTACATTAAACAATACAGATTATAAGTAGTATGTATGTGTTTATTTATATAGCGCCACTTGGGAACACAGCGCTGTACAATAACAAAATACAATAAAGTCATAAAAGGGAACAAATAGATAAATAGTTCTGTTCTCTCCTGCACATTTTACTGAAGAAGTAAGACAGATTATTTACCTCCCGTTCTTCAGTTAAATAGTAAAAAGGAATGGTAAAAAATCGGTGGACATACCCTTTAATGTTTACGGAGCAGTTTTTCATTTCTTCTATTTTTTATATTTTACAATCTGCAGTCTATATAAATATTGATAAATACCTTCCAAATCGAATTGTTTTGTCTATTCTAACCCCTTTTTTGACATATTTCTCCAGCAGGCAGCCCCATACAGTTAATAGATTTATTCCACCAATTCTGTCAGAATCCATTTATAAGGCACCGGAGCAATATTTTGTCCCTGAGGTCAGCAACTGGGCGAGCTGGCAGCCAAGGTAGAGAAGGTTCTTTATCTTTGATTTGAATTTTTCATTTGCACGACATTTAACATTCCATTCTCAAACACTGTCAGTAAACATTAACAACCGTGTTCATCATCAGTGATTTTTTTTCCTTAAAGGGCAACTGTGGTCTCAAAACAAGTTAGGGTTAAATGAAAGCCTGCAGTATTTCCTTTAAAATGAGCCGACAATCACATCTCTAGCTGGAGCCTGTGAGAAATTACATTGGGGTGAATGTTCAAACTTCCTGCTTCCAGTATGTTGAGCTTCACCTGACCTCTCCCCCACCTGTCAGTCAGTGATGACTTAAAGGGCAAGTCCAGCCCTAAAATGAAAACGTGCATAGGTAAATTACCACCCAAAACCCTAAACGGTAATAGTTTGAAATGTGAAATATATGAGTCTAACCTGAAATCCTGCACAATGTCCTGTTGCCCTTGTTTCTGCTTCCTGGTTCTTCCAGATAACTGTCAGTTATAGATTTGACATTTGACATCACAGCCAATGACTGAATGTTAATCCCCTATCTGCCTCTTCTGAGCATGCCCAGGCTCAGTACAGGTCACTAAATGGCTCAGTTTCCATGAGGCATCCAGAAGCATAGCAGGCATACAGTAATTAATTCATAGGACAAACTATGATATATCAATATATTTTAAAGAGGCCATTCTTTCTAAAAGATGTTATTATGAGGGTGGAGTTGTCCTTTAATGCTGGGGAAATCAAGAAGTACCTGGGGACAAAATTGACAGTTGAGAAGAGGAGCCTATTAATGCAGACAGAGGCTGGTCACAGGACTACAAGCTGGTCACATGGCTGAAAACAGGAAGTGTTCAAGCAGGAAGTAATATTGCTAAACCTTTCCAGCTATAACTTCTGAAATATTTTATCTAGAGATGTGATTTAGTTGTTTTTTTTAAGGTACAATGGAAGGGCTTTTTATATAATTCTTACTAGTTTGGAAGAATTTGAGACCGCAGTTACCCTTTAATATTTTCATCATCAAATTTGATTCACAGATGGATTTTAAACGATAACCAAACCTCAAATCTTGGGAAAATAATGAGACCAGGGTTCAGACATTTGGATGGGATTGTCTTGACTCTATGGACAAAATCTTGAGTCCCACAGTCAGGACTGAAATTCCGTCCTAGGGACAAACCTGGAAGACCCTTTACTTTAAACTCCAAAGCTTGTTGAACATAAGGTCGCAATCCAGCACCCAGTTTGTAATTTAGGAAATACTTACCATAGGCCTTTCCCATGGAGCTGAGGAACTGCCATCAGCTAGTTCAGTTGGCCAGACACTACCTCAATGTCACATCTGTTTGATGTTCAATCTGAGATGAATGTGAAATTGAACTTACAGTTGGAGTAGTTGTTTTACCTGCTGACATTCCAGCTGCTTTTCCAGGCCCGCTCATTGTTTGTGATCTTTAATATGGTTGTAATATCAATAATAAAATGATCAGGCTATTGGAAAGTGTGTAGTGTATGGCCAGCATACCAACAGGTGGGGAGCTAGCACACCTACTTTGCATCTTCCCCTGCAGAAATGTGTAGGGTGCTATGTAATAATCATAGTAAGCGCTAGGACACACTAACATGCTACCGATCACCCTTGCGGTAGCTCAGTGCGTGTCAATGTGGGTGTCCATTGTATTCAATACCGGGATATTGTGCAGATGGCAGCGCAAATGGATGCTTCTGCCTGTGAAATGTTTCTCATGTCGCTATCTGGCATAGTGTGGCCTCCATGTTTTAATGTACAGCCTATAATGCTTTTATAGCTCATCTCTGTCAAGCAAATTAAAGGGCATGTCCACCCTTTAAATAAACCGCATTAATATTATTTCCAAAACTCCCCCGATCTTTACTTACCTTCCCTCTATTCTCTGCCGCACTGCCCGGCCCTCTGCTTGCATGGAACTGCAAGCAGGGGACGGGACCGGCAGCCGTGTCCATGATTGGCTGGGAGGCAGCCAATCACGGACGCGGCTGCTGGCAGTTCAGAATGGCTAGAGGGAAGGTAAGTAAAGATCGGGGGACTTTCTGCAAATAATATTAATGCGGTTGGGGCTTAAGGAGCAATACCTATAACATATTAAAAGGGATTTACAATAGGGTGAGGGAGACCAAAACGGGAGGGAGAGGGAGGGGGCTGCTCAGAGCATACCACAAACCTCTCAGAGGAAGCCTCAGAGGCGGAAACAATTTCCCCCTCTGCTAGGCTCCTGGTGGACAGTTTTCTGGACTTTGGAGGGGCATTCCAGGGCAACCATTTGGAGCAGTGATGTAAGGTAAGGATTTTTCTACACTACAGAGTGGGGCCAGTAGTGGGTTAAATTATAATTTTGGGGGTGGACATGTCCTTTAATACTAATTATAGTAACCGATTGAATAGAAAATGGTACTAGTAATTCAAGACTGTTACACCTTACAGTAAAAGGACCAGCCTGACAGACATATCCTACCAACTGCTTTCTATATCCGTTTATTGGTAGGCTGGCTCACAAACTAGAGTTACAGTCATTGCTGGGCAGTACAATAATCAGGTACTAGCTCTGCATCAGGACTACACACAGTAAGGCTACTTTCACGTGGGCCTTATTCTGAAGTTCAGGTGACCGTCATGGAATCGCTCAGGAGACTTTCAGAGTACGGCATTTGTCGTTTGGCACTTACGTCGGGTGTGTGGGTGCAATTTGCGATGCAGAATCTGCCGCCAGCAAAATGGCACGATGAGCTATAAAACATTGCTTTGTCCTGTTAACGCCCATTGGTGCAGTAGCAGTTTGCTTGTTTTGTTGTTTGAATTATGGACCATGGGATCCTTCAGCCCGACCTGTCACGATACACTGAACTATCAGTCGATCGGGCAGAAAAACTGCATGGGGTGTACTCATCCTTATAGAGACACATGTAATATCTTGGTTACCTCTCTGTTGAATTTAAGGCCTACCACCCTGCTTGGATACCATGTAGAGAACAGACCTGTAATAGAAAGTACAGAGATGCAAATTGCTGCAGAGAAGTAAGTGCTTTCCGGGGGGGAAGGGTTTTTCATTGGATATGTTATAATTGATGTTAACTCGGGGCCCATTCTGCAAAGGTCTTCCTGTAACAATTGCACATCATTTGACATTTCCAACTCTACAAAGTTTACAAAGAGACTTTGCTCTTACTTCCCTCTTCTAAGTCATTAATGAACAGATTAAATAGTAGTGGCCCTAGTACAGAACCTGAGGCACCCCACTTACAAGTTTAAAGGGTATGTCAAACCTAAAAAATAAACTTCTAACATATTGTAGGGGACCCAAGCCCACCCTAACCGCTAGGTTTGTTTGTTAAAAAAGAGTGCAGCACTCTACTTACAATCCTTCAATCCCCTGGCGCTCTGATCTCGGCCATCTGCTTGCCAAAACTGCAAGCAGAGGGCCGGACCAGCAGACGCATCTCTGATTGGCTGAGAGGCAGCCAATCACAGACGTGGCTGCCTGTAATACAGAATGCCGGGGGAAAGAAGGATTGTAAGTAGAGATCTGCTTCTTTTTTTAACAAACGGACAGCAGTTTGTGGTGGGCTAGAGTGCCCTACGATATGTTTAGAGTTTTTAAAGTAGGGCACCCGGGAGCAAGAAGGGATGGAGGGAGTGGAGGGGGGCTCCCCTGCACATGCCTCTGGCCTCTCAGAGGACAAGGAGGAGGCAGAAACTTTTCACACAGGAAGACATCTACTCTTCAGTTTCCTGGACTTTGGACTAGCACTGCAGGAGAACCATTTAAAGCAGAGATGTTAATGATTTCTTTAAACTATACAGTGGGGCTAGTAGTGGGTTCAATTTTAGTTTTGGAGGTGGACATGCCCTTTAATCCACAACAAAGAGACTCCAACCTATCAAGCAGTTCTCTATCTATGTACAATTTGTTTTTAGTTTAGTCGCCCATGTGGCACAGTATGAAAAGCCTTAGCAAAATCCAAGTATTGAGCCTGAATCTAAATACTTGATTTCTTTCTTACAACCTTATTAAACCTTTGATAATTCAAAAATAATTGCTGTAAAGCCCTGTAATTTTAAAGGCTTGGCCACATTGTAACGATTCCCAGGCACCTCCGATTGCATTTTAACATTCTGTTAGCGCATGAGGAAAGCATGCCAGTGAGTTGCAATGTGGCAGGCCGCAGTTTGCGCTGGACTCCAATATGATATGTTAGCGCCTTGGGCACTGACCTAGCAAATACAAACTGTACGTTCTGTAGCTCCTAAACAAAACAATATTGGGAAGAAGGAATAAGTAAAGGGCATGTCCAGTGTAAAAATAACTTTAGCTAGGAATGTAAATCACCCCACACACACCTAGGTTTTGCGTTAATAAAATTTTCCTTAGATGCCCCTGGACTTCCTTACCTGACCCGGTCCCTCCCGTTCCTCATCTGCTCTGCTGCTGGCAGCCGCCCACTTCCTGGTTGCAGTTGTCAGTAAAGGACGTGACGTGACGCCACCACCAATCACCACAACCAGGAAGTGGAGCGGCTGTCAGCGCAGAAACCCTCTGCTCCTGTTTTTGCACGAAACAAGCTTGTAACAGGAGCAGGGGGGCGGCGTCTAGGCGGCAAAGGAACCGGGTCAGGTAAGTGACTTCAAGGGCATCTTTGGTAATTTTAAATAATGCGAAACCTAGGTTTGGGGGGTGATCGACATTCTTAACTAAAGTTATTTTTACACTGGACTTGCCCTTTAATTCTACCTACTTGCTCCAGCTCCTTTTTGTCTTTAAAAAGTAAACCTTTAGGCTGGGTACACACTGGCCTATTTTGTGTCCCAACCGAGCGTTCGCTACGAGTGTGCGCTCGGCTGGGACTAATGACTGCCAGTCGCGGCAATAGTGACACACGACTGATTGTGCGGTACCGTAGAGAACCACAAGATTGCCCGTGATTTACCAACGGATCGATTAGGGTGGCAGCCCCACATCAGCAGATATTTCTGGCCGAACGACTGATAGTGCCGTGGATCGGTCGGCCGAAAATATTACTGTACCCAGCCTTACAGTATAGTATAGTTGCCGATTAAAACCTGACTGAAAGACTACGGATCAGTGTTTGTACCAGAAATATGTCCCATTTTGTCAAATGCTTGAAACTATAAGATTTCAACATACATGAATTATAGTGTCCAAATAACTATGTCTGCCTCATCAGAGCACATGGGTCTTGAAGTTAACTGGAATGTGAAATGTGTGTGAAGAAACATGAACCTTAATTTGTATGATTTGTTCCTCCAAACGAATTTGTTTATTTGTTTTGGAACTGCTCATTATATTCCTGTATGTATGTCAGTTGGAAGTGTTACGTCTGTGTGTTCTAGTTGTAACCATTATTATGATTTAAACTTTCTCTATTTCAGAGAATATTTTAAGAAGATGCATCTGTACATCCCAGGCATGGTATGTTAATATAACAGGGCAGCAGTGGTATAGTGATGACACATCCTATTCATTCTCTTTCATGCCCTTACGGCCACGCTAGACTCCTATAGGGAGTCTAGCGCGGCCGATGGAAACACACAGTCCCGAGCGTTCTCCCTATAGGGAGAACGCTCGGGACTGTGTGTATGCAGATCTTTGAAAGATGGCAGACAGGATCTTGCAGATCCTGTCTGTCATCTTTCAGAAATCGTTACTGTGTGTACCTAGCTTAACTGCCACCAGCACCTGGGGGCATTGTTGCCTGCCGGGAGGTTTGCTGGTGATTATATAATTGAGTGTTTAGTACTTGAGGAAGGGACCATGCTGTTCCAAAGCCTCACATGCATTTTGAGCATTGATTATGCATTTTTTCTGTATTTTTTAATAGTGTGACATTTTTGTGGCTGTCTATATCCGGGTGTACAGTATATTGGAGTGCTACTACATATTTGATACTGTACATTTTTGTGTGTGAAGTGTGACATTATAAAAACCAGTTGAAGAAATGAAACCATCCCTCTGAGATACAGACAAGCGAGGACTAAAGCTGGGTACACACAGTAACGATAAAGCCCCGATACCGTCGGATCCGACGGTATCGGGGCTTTATCGTTACTGTGTGTACGTTCGTTTCCCGAACGAGCGCGCGGCCGCGAACGATCATTCGGCCGTACGCTCGTTCGGGAAAGGCCGAAAATTTCCATCGGCCGCGCTAGAAAACACACAGTCTAGGAGAACGCTCGGGACTGTGTGTATGCAGATCTTTGAAAGATGGCAGACAGGATCTTGCAGATCCTGTCTGTCATCTTTCAGAAATCTGTACTGTGTGTACCTAGCTTTAGATGTCTATTGGACAGTTATCACGAACCTCTTTAAATGCGCTAGGCAATGTTATCATTTAACTGGTGTTTAGTTAAATTTAACTTAAAGGGGAACTGTGGTAAAAAACAAAACAAAATAGGACTTTTTCAGTGATCCCTCTGTGAGTGTTCTTGAGAAATCCTAATGATCTGGATCCCCAAAGTTCCTTTTTTCTGGAAAGTTTCCTTTCTTATTGATTTTAAAGGGGCAGTCCAGTGGAAAATAGTACTTTTTAAAAAAGTTTTTATTTATTTGTTTTTATTTTAAGACAGCCAGGATCTTGCAGATCATGTCTGTCATCTTCCAAAGGACTTGGCATGTGTGTACCCAGCTTTAGATTTATTCAGTATCAGTAGTAATGCATTACTTCCTAAATGCAGACTACAGGTCAGTTTATTGACCTAAGAGATCTTGAAGACAATGCAGGTTGATTAATTACAGGTTATTAGAGGTTCTTTTATACCAGCGGTGGCGAACCTATGGCCCTTTCTGTGGGCACTGATGCACAGCAGAAGTGTTACCAAAAAGGCAGAAAACATGGCTTCTCTTGTAACAAGAGAGATCAAAACAAGTATAGATTCACTCTAGCACGCCAAGGCTGGCGTATCAGTCTCTGTCTACCTGTTTTGAGTATTCATGTTAAACACTTGAGATGGCACTAGGCAATTTGTAAGTGGGGTTTGAGCTGCAGTTTGGGCACTCAGTCTCTAAAAGGTTCACCATCACTGTTTTATACTGAAGCATATACCCCACTTATTTCCCTTCTTATTCTCTAGGTATCTGGTTGCCCAGTGCATAGAACAAAAAACTCCTGGAATCGCTGCCCTTACCCAGACATAGAGCCATTGCCTACACACGAAGAGCTTTTTAATAAAATGAAGGCAAATGGGAGAATTCAGAGTGTGTATGATAGGGAAGGAATGTCTGAATATCCACATATGCAAGAACCAAGAATGGAGCTTAGCAACATACACCAGTCAGTTTAATAGCTTAATTGTATGTTTTCTCTTAAATGTAGAATGTTAAATTGTGTCCTGAAACACAGTCTTATCTAATAAAGATGTGTCCTTCCAACTCATTTTACCCTACCCATGACTATACCTATTTAAAAAATGATCCAGAAGAAGGAAAAAACTACCTGAAGACATAACAGCAGCATAACTTGGAAACAAAGGGGCCCCTGGTACTTGCACCCCTGATATCCAATTTGCACCCCTGATATCCAATTTGCACCCCTGATATCCAATTTGCACCCCTGGTATGCAATTTACACCCCTGATATCCAATTTGCACCCCTGATAACCCCTGATATCCAATTTACACCCCTGATATCCAATTTGGCACCCCTGATATCCAATTCCTGATATCCAATTTACACCCCTTATATCCAATTTACACCCTGATAACCCCTGATATCCAATTTGGCACCCCTGATATCCAATTGCTGATATGCAATTTATACCCCTTATATCCAATTTACACCCTGATAACCCCTGATATCCAATTTACACCCGATATCCAATTTACACCCCTGATAACCCCTGATATCCAATTAACTCCCCTGATATCCAATTTACACCCCTGATATCCAATTTGGCACCCCTGATATCCAATTCCTGATATCCAATTTACACCCTGATATCCAATTTACACCCCTGATATCCAATATACACCGCCTTGATATCCAATTTACACCCCTGATAACCCCTGATATCCAATTTACTCCCCTGATATCCAATTTACACCCCTGATATCCAATTTACACCCCTGATATCCAATTTACACCCCTGATATCCAATTTGGCAATGTGGAAAGTTCTATTGGATTCAGTTGTGTATCTGCTACAAATAGCCAAAGTGTGTTCGCAGCTGTAGAGTTGGTCCAGAGGAAGGGACAAAACAACCACTAGAGAAATATACAGTTAGGCTGAAGCCACACTAAAATGCATCAAAGCACACACGCAATGGCGCACGTTATCACACTCAATTGCATGTGCAATTTCTGTGCATTGTCACCCATTCATTTTGTGATCTCAAATTGATTGCATGAGAAGAATATGCTAGGCAGTTCTTAGGTAGATTGGACATTTGTCTTATGAGAGATTGGACATCTGTCTGAAAGTAGTGTATGGGCAACTTTAGTGTGGCCTAGCCCTAATGGTTAAATATGAGGCTTATACAGAAGATAAGGCAGCTATCAACCTTGATCTCTGCTGTATTCATTCTGGCCCCACGATTTGGATTGCGTTTGCGATGCAAGCGTGGCAATGTAGCCAGTCCCACAGGTACAGATTACATGCATTACGATTTAGGACTAATGTAGGAAAGAATAATAGTGCGTTTGTGTGTTGCAGTGGAACCCCAGCCTTAATCAGACCTATTAAAATGTGTCTTTGCTTTAATGTCTATTTGTAAACAGGGAGCAGACATTTTTTTAAGAAAGAGATTCTAGTTTTACCTGTAAATAGACAGATAAACAGCTTATAGAGACAAGTGTAATATGAAATATCCAGCTTATTTCTCTGTTGGATTTAAGGCCTACCACCTCCCATGGATATTACGAGAGCAGACCTGTAATAGAAAATACACAGATGCAGAGTGCAAATACAGAGAAGTAAGTGCTGGAAGATAGTACATATGTGGGCATATAATATACAGCATGCTAAAGGGGATGGAGCGCTCTTATATTTATTATTTTGTAATTGTTGTTTACTCCACTGTCATGATTTCATTGTTCTTTATTTCAGTTTTTATTCTAAGAAGAGAGGAATGCCCCAAATGGTAAGATAATAAAACAGGGACATTTAAGTGTTATAAGATACGGTTACAGTGAATAATGGGTATTTATTAACCTGATATATCGATAGTAAATATCTGCCCTTACAGTAATGTCTGGTACGGACTATATAGATCTGCTCCTAAGTTACTCTCTTTTGGTCCCAGTCATGCTGTCTCTTTTTCAGTTGATGTCTGGTTAAATGTAGCCTGCCATTGTGAAGATGTAGGGAATACACAAGAGAAACTGCAAGCCAAAATCTTCAAATTGGTATTTTTGGGTAAAATTAAAGGGGAAGTTCAGTGCAAATACATATACTTTTAATTAAAAAAAGAGCAGTATTCTTCCATCCTAATGACTATAACCTGCCCATTCAGCATTTTGTCTGTGTATAAATAAATGCTTCCGAAATACTGACTTCCTGTTTGCAGGACCCCTAACAGAGACCGTTATTTTAAGTCATTCTGAATTGAGAAAGCCAGTCGGATGACTAGTGAAATGTCTTTGAGAACTAAACTATCAGTCCAGTTGATCCAACTGAATACAAAAGATAAGAGCCTGTTATGGTCTTGCCCTTGACCCAGCGCCTGGGTTGATTCAGTCGCTCAGTAGAGATCTGAGCATGTGTGACCCATCCAACAGCCAATCAGTAGAAATTACTGTTAGGAACATTCCAAGGAAGTGGTGCATCCTGGGAAGAAGAAGGACCGTTACAGAACCTGAAATGTCAGCTCAGTAATGTCAACAGCAGGGAATAGCAAGGGGTATAAATTCAACTGATTTTTCAAAATAGAAGAAAATATATAGAATAACTAGGTGTGCAGAATATAAAGTAAGAATTTTAAAAAATAATATTTTCCACTAAACTTTCCCTTTAAATGATATTGGGTTATTATATTGGTCATAAAGCAAAATTTGCGAATGTGGTAAATATATTAAATGGTATTCCCTCTGCACCTTATTCTCCAGGTATATGGTACCCCGGTTTATAATACATTGAGTAGCTGGAGTCAGTGTCCTTTTCCAAACCAAGAGCCATTGCCTACCCCTGATGAGCTTTTTAATAAAAGGAAAAAGAAGAAAAGTCAGCATGTGAACGATAAGGGAGTGATGTCTGTATCTCACCATCTACAGGAACTAAAAAGGAAGCAGAACAGCATTGACCAGTCAGTTGCATCTCTAGTTTATCTGTCTCCCCTGTGCTATAATATATGATAATACACTCAAAGGAGATGAATGTTTTGCCCCAAATAAGTGGTAACGAGTGTGTTCTTGGATAGTGAATTGAACTAATGCACTCTAGTACTGCTAAACCGTAACCCATGGCACATTGATCTGTATCGTTCCTTTTAAGCTGGGTACACACTGGAAAGGTCTTTGAAAGATGTAATTTTTCAAATATTATTATCGTGGATTTTTAGCGCAAACATCTTCCGTATCGATTTACAATGACATGGATACATTCACATCAGGCCTTGCCCCGAAAAGCTTACAATCTAAGCACATTTATATGACACATACAACCTATCAGTATTTCTTTATGATTGTGGGGGAAACCAGAGTGCCCGGAGGAAACCCACGCACGCACAGGGAGAACATTCAAACTCCTTGCAGATGTGTCCAAGGGTGGAATCGAACTCAGGACTTCAGCACTGCAAGGGATCAGTGCTAACCACTGAGCCACCGTACTGCAAGATCAGTGAATACACAGTCCCGAGCGTTCTCCCTATGCGGTGCAGGACTGTATGTTCACTGATCTTGCAGATCCTGTCTGTCATCTTTTAAAAATCTTTACTGTGTGTACCCAGCTTTAGCCTCTACTTTCCTGTAACTTTTAATTTTTAACATAAAGGTGGGTCAGGCTCCAGCTATGTATAGGTCCCTCACTAAAGGGCCACTACGCATTAGATAAAGATTGTACGATCAATCCAACAATTATTTTCCAAAAGATTACCCCAAAGACATGCTCATTGTTTACTCTGCGCCACTTATACACAGTATACTCCATTATACTCTATGGCAAGTATATTTATCCTTTATACTCTGTGGCACCTCTGCATATTAATACTGATCCTCCACACGCCATAGCACATACTTTCTAAACATTATAATGAATGTCTATATTCTTCGGCACATATACACAGTATATGGATCCTCTACATTAATACACAGTATACGGATCCTCTCCACCAATACACAGTATATGGATCCTCTCCACCAATACACAGTATACGGATCCTCTACATTAGTACACAGTATACAAATCCTCTCCACCAATACACAGTATACGGATCCTCTCCACCAATACACAGTGTACGGATCCTCTCCATCAATACACAGTATATGGATCCTCTCCACCAATACACAGTATATGGATCCTCTCCACCAATACACAGTATATGGATCCTCTCCACCAATACACATTATATGGATCCTCTCCACCAATACACAGTATATGGATCCTCTCCACCAATACACATTATATGGATCCTCTCCACCAATACACAGTATATGGATCCTCTACACCATATGACACCTATACATCATATACTGTCGTATACTATCATATACAGATCCTCTTCATTCTAAGCAGGGGCGTATCTTCCAGGGAAGCTGACTCAGCAACCCCAGGGGAGCCCCATCTTCTTATTTTTTCTATGACCGATATAGCCCCCTGTTGATGAAGCAGGTATAGGGGCCCCATTATAGTTTTTCTGGGGGTCCCAGTGAATCCTAGATATGCCATACAGAGTAGAAGATTCATATACTTAAAGGAATAGTACACCTCAATCAATGCATTAAAGGAATAGTTCACTTTTTCAGTGAGTTTTTCCTATATGACTCCTCTACTCTGTTTGGCCATTGTACACTATATACTGATCCTTTACAAGGTACATGTAATGCTACTGTACTATAGTACATATTTAAAGATCCTTTTATCAGACATGTGTGTACCCAGCTTGAGTTCTCTTCCTGAACCCACACTGGAACAGCAGCACAGGGATCTGATCTACAGCTATGTTACCATCGTTTGTCACTGTGTCACCCTTCCTGCTAGTATATACTATTTATAAAACTAGCCATAATATTTAGAATATAGAATTATTCATCTGTTCCACATTTAGTAGATTAGTACTGATTTCTGTACCCCAAGTGTCAGGGTTACTCAAATATGGCTAGAGTACTTATATATCAGGGTTTATCGTTGGGGTGTTGCTTTGATCTGTCAGATAGGTAAGGCTAGGTACACACAGGCAGATTTTTCATCCCAACCAACCGTTCTCCACTAGCGAGAGGTCGGCCGGGAAAAATCACTGTTGGTTGCCGCAAATGACTCCACGATTGCCAGTGAATTTCCGACATGTCTGATACGGGCGACCCCCAACATCGACCGATACACAGAAATATTGGGACGAAAAATCTGCTTCTGTGTACCCAGCCTAAGGAGGTTAACATGTACAAAGAAATGTTTTATTATGTCATATTACAACCTAGATGTAATTTACCCCCATGAATTCCCATGCAGGTTGAAATCTGGGACTACAGTTGAAACACCCAATGAGGCCGGTGTCTTTTTCAAAGTACCATCAGAGAACAGTTTCCAAACAAAGTTGGATTTCCCCATCCTCCACAACACAAGCGAGGAAGAAGATTTTTTCTACAGGAACTCAGAACAGATCACCTTATCTGAGGTAGTCTTGGTTGAAAGCTTCTGTTTGTTTTAAATTGAAACCAAATATACCAGTAACACTTAAAATCAATCCATAGAAAGGCAAGGTAAGTGGCATGTCCACCCCCAGATTGAAAATCTATTTTTACCTTCCCACCCCAAACCTGAGATTGTTATAGTTACTTACCTCAGTCCCTAAAGCCGAAATACTTACATTTCTCCATTGCTCTCAGTTGTGTTATTATAGATTTTGATCTGGGGATGGAAATAAAACTGGAAAAGACAACTTTGTAATTTATTTTACCTACTCTCCACTGGGGAGGGAAATACATCATCCATCCATTTCAAACAGAATGTTTATTGATAAGAAAGAACAGTGACCCTCCACCTTTCGGGAGAATTTTCGTACCTTTTTACGTTCCCTTTTCATAGGACCTATTTTGGGGAGCTCTCTTCTGCCAGATCGCTAAATGATTTTGGATGGCGACTTATTACTAAGCAGTCTGCCTGTATTGGGATAGCTAGTTAAATCCCACATTTATCAATGTGTTTAAGGCCTTGTGGTGGCCATACAATTACATTACACAAACATTATAGATACCCAACAAAGCCAACGGATTCCGAACTACTGTCAGCATCGCTGCCGATCGTTCCAGATGGTAAAGTTGGTATCTATTATAGTATATACACTCGGCCACATGGGTTGGGTGCATGGCCGACCAATCCCCATACCACAAATGGGAATCGATCAGGACCTTGTATGCCGTTACGACAGAACGTGAAGCGGCAGATTCTTATGGGAACTGCTGGTACACATGGCATGAGAACTTTCACAAGCATGGTACACGTGACATTCTATCGAAATCGCACCTGTACGGGCACCTTTACAATAAATTACCTTTTATCAAACAGACACTACAGCTCTATTGTGTTTGCATTTCTTTGGTGATAGAAGTTTGATGTATTATTTATTAAAGTAAATAAAATAGAAAACACGTACAGGACTCATCTGAATTAACGGAGGGATATCTACAATGTGGTCCTTAGAATTACAATTGAAGTTGCAATAACTGCCCTCCAAAAATTGTTGTTGCAGAGATGGAAAAAACCATGTCACGTCGCATGGACCTTTAACCGTTTTTAGAATTAGAAATCTGAAGACAACATTTTAAAATGACTCCATCATGAATGCTGTTTCTTTTCCTGTTTCCCATAGTTCCCTGCAGTTGCTGATTTTGATCCTATTCAAGCCTACGGAGCTGGAACCAAAGGAAGAAATGACCAGCTGGGATGTGTAATCAGAAGCCCAGGAGAATGGGAAGAGGAGGAGGTGGGACACTCACAATCAATTTATTTTTTGAAAGGAGAGTGTATTTTAATGCTTTTTTAAAATTAAAACAGGTTCCACCCCACAGACCAAATTTAAAGGCTCATACACACGAGCTATCGCGTGGGCCGACCCGTGACGCACGTCGTATGAGCGTCCGTTTACGCCCACAATCGTGCAGTGTATGGGTACGTTGTTGGCCAAAACAGACGTTCATTCAGGGCTTGTTGATGGATCGCCTGGCGGATCGGGCAACAAGCCCTGACCTTTTTAAACAATGTTAAACCAATGTTAATTGTAAGTAATGATCTGCCCAGGGAACATTGCAGGAATATCGGCAGGGATTGATTGGATGAACAAACATCAAATCAATGTACAGTAATGTTGAGCAAATCTATGGCAGCCTTACTCCCTAATTGTTGTACTGTAGCAAGCCTAGCCTTGAATATTGTGCTGACATTTCAATTGGTTAATTTATATGTAGGAATCTTCATGGACTGACCCATCAGAGACTTTGCCCTTCTGTTTCCAAGAAGAGGAGTTCAAAGACCAAGAAACAACGTGGTCCCTTTCATTTCCAGTGGAAGAATAAATCAGCGCTGTACAATAAATGAAAAGAACGCAGGCTACCAAATATATAAATGCAAACAGAAAAAGTTATTTGTTCAAATAGGTTTTTAAACGTTATACTTGACATAAACTAATTTGAACTATTTGTTATAAAGTGAGTTGAAACATATTGTAGAAACTTACATAGTGTTAAAACTTTCACGGAAGAAAAGGCATCAATACATTTCGTCAGTTCCCTGGGTGACCAACTCATTGTTCATGAAGTTTTATATTTAAAGAGAACACCAACAGGTATCGGCAGGTGATATCATGGACAACTAGGCAAATGTCTCTGTCCTCTGCTGCTGACTGAATCTGGGATCTATTGTTGTTGGATTCATTTTAATCTGATTTTCTTTAAATTAATTATTTTTGACATTTGAATGTCAATAAAGCATTGAAAGGAGAAATTGACTCTTTTAATACACAGATACATTTCTCATACAATTTGTTGCCAATCCCATTACAGCTGTGTCACTATTAACATTTGGCGACATTGTGGTTTCGATCAGGTTCAGGAATTGCAAGCAGGGAGTCTGTGTACTGTACTGGAGCATGTCCAGAATCTAGTTTTAACAGCCAAATAGCACATTGCTTTAAAATCACCTTTACGAATGGCAGTCTGCAAGATGAGATCGGAGCTCGTTGATGATCTACCTGGCAGACATCTTTCAGGTTGAAGTATAAGCCTTTACTTTGGACGACAGACTACTGTTTCATATATTGATATTTTAATCAGAATTTGGGTTGAAGTTGGTCTAAGCAGGGACTCCTGATACCACGTGTCATTTTACTTGCATTGACTTTGGCGCTACAGGTAATTTCATTGAGAAGCATTTGGATTTCAAGTGTTCTGTTATTAAGGTAGTAATAATTATCCTGCTGTCATTGACCGAGATCAATAAAGGTCATTGCTTTTCAGATCACCCTTACAGTGATCTCTTACTGTCTGGTCGTATATATCATGATTCTTCCTGTTTATGTTAAAGTTACTGATGTATTAAAAATTAGATTGCAAGGGCTTAAGCTTCGTACACATGTACGATCTTCCAGACGTTGAACAACCCCCAAGCGTGTTCGCACCCGAGACAAATGGCCGTTTTGGCCGATAAACGCACGTGTGTATGCGTTTGGGTGTAGTTCATTGATTGGTCATGGCAGATCATCGAATGCATACACACGTGAGATTATCTTCTAAAACGGCTCAGGGGTTCGAAGACTAGAAGATCGTACGTGTGTGCGAAGTTTTAGGGTCTTCCTTATCTTCAGAAGGTTCATGCTGGGTTAGGGATCTGACTGCATCCAATGGGTTTCTCTATAATGTCACTGTCCAGCATTGTTGGCAGTTCCCCAACTACTGAGACCAATCATCGGGGGGTGGACAGATTTTTTTCTGAAAAAAATGTAAAACTTAGCGAAAAAGTACAAGGCAATCTGGATTCCTGGACTGCTCTCATAATATATGGGCTAATGCACCCCCTAGTGTATAATTTAAAGATATAAGAGGTCACTGCGGAGCTCCGTAACCATATAAAAGAAATCAATATCTGCCCCGGTCACTCCTTCCCACAAGCCCAAGGCAGTAAGAAATTTGCATCTTATTTAACATTAAACTCCTTATGCTTTGTGTGTATTTAAAGGGAAACTGCTGCACCGAATTTATTGCTGCCAAATGATTCCCCCCAAACAACTCTTACCTTTGCTACAATGATAAAAACCCTCCTTTCCTTGTCTTTTGTGACAGGCCACATTCATTTTATCAACATTGATAATAGGTATGTTCATTTTGTATTAGGACAACAGTTCCCCTTTAAGACTTTAAATTATTTCATGCTAACAATGTTGCACAAAACTTCAGTTTTATATTTTATTTCAAAGTCTGCTACAGAAAACTCATCCATTTCTCTGCCTTGTACAAATGTATCACAAAGGGAAATTGCAGTCCCGAAAGTAGCGCGAGTATTATGATCTTTAAAAAAAGTAAAAAAAGATCTGTAATGTGTGAAACGAGCGTTAAGGTGGCCATACACTATTATGATCATAATTACGATCTTAAACCGACCGATACTTTGATAGACAGATGTACAATGTTAATTGTAGGTAGATGTACCATACATATTGTTCCACATTCAATTTGTTTTGTGATTAATGTCGAATGTCGTCTATTGTGAGGTTACGTTACATTAACATTTAATTGGAACTTCAGAAAACACTACAATCATTTTACCAATCGACTTCAAAAAATGACTTTCCCGATCATAATCATGATCACAATAAGAACACAACAATTTTTCAGCCAATCAATGGAAATGTCGGATTGTTTGTCAGATCGTACATAAAATTGGCTTAATCTATGGTCACCTTTACTGCCTGTTTGAACATGCAACCTTTCTATGCTGTTTGTGTTGTGTTCCCTGTTATCTACTCTCGTTTCAGTCTTGTCGTAATAGGATTGTTTCCTTGGGTCAATTGCCTGAAGTCTGCTCCCAGTGATTTCATTTGAATTATTATTCTAGAATTGCCTTTTTGCCTGTGACCTCTACTTGCTCTTGCAGTTAAAGGGGAAGTTCAGTGCAAATACATGTACTTCTCAGAAAAAAGAGCAGTATTTTCCCATCCTAATGGCCTTAACTTGCCCATTCAGCATTGTGTCTGTGTATAAATGATTCCGAAATCCTGACTTCCTGTTTGCAGGACCCCTAATAGAGACCGTTATGGTCTTGCCCTTGACCCAGCGCCTGGGTTGATTCAGTTGCTCAGTAGAGATCTGAGCATGTGTGACCCATCCAACAGCCAATCAGTAGAAATTACTGTTAGGAACATTCCAAGGAAGTGGTGCATCCTGGGAAGAAGAAGGACAGTTAGAACCTGAAATGTCAGCTTACTAATGTCAACAGCAGGGAACAGCAAAGGGTATGAAATCAACAGATTTTTCAAAATGGAAGAGAATATGTAGAATAACTAAGAAGGCATTACACAAACTAACAATTTAACAAATATTGATTATTTCCACTGAACTGTCCCTTTAAACCTTTTCCTGCACCCAATGAGCACTTAAGATAACTGCATGTATTTTGATTATTGCTGGAATCCCATTACGCACCTGTTGTTTCCTGCGTTCTATCTGCTCCTTGTTAAAGGATTTGTACTGGAAACTATGATTAATCCCAACTATCACTGCATCATTTTTTTGTTGATCTGTCCCCTATTTCTTTAGAGATCTAGTCTTAAACATCTACATTTCAGCTGTCAATCAAGTTTTCTACGGGCACAAATCCTGGTCGTACGATTGAGCAAATTGTTTCTATTGGGCCGATAATAAAAATTTCGTACGATGGTCATACAATCAGCCGTACACGAACTGTTGATCGTATGACCTGGATTAGTGCTTGGATGGGCCCCATTAGTATCATATCAGTGCCCGTGACAAATCCGGTCCTGTCCGATCCTACATTTGTGGACGCATTTGCAGCTCCTCCACCCCTGGTACCTGTAAGGTTATCACAGCATATACTGCAAGAATGCCGGTAATGTTTGTAGAATCTTTTCAGCGTTCTACAATCTTGAAAACGTAGTTAATCCGAGTATAAGCCTAGTTTGGTTTTTTTAGGTCCATTTAAAAAAACAAAAACCTTGGCTTATATTTGAGTATATACGGTATTTATAGAATTAAAATGAGGCAAAGTATTTTTTTCAGGAAACAATTCATTTTATATGTACCGGATTCCTTCAAAAAAACAGCATTTTGCCTGCCTTTTGTGTACTCACTACTCTTAAGTTTCATACACACGTGCGATTGCGGGTGGCAAACATCGATGCACGATGCGTATAAGCCAGTTTCAGCCGACAATCGTGCCATGTATGGATGCTTCATCGGCCGAAACGGACATTTGGTCAAGCCTCATTGACAAATTTTGCCTGATGGATAATGCCTGATTGAATGTCCGTTTCACCCGACAAAGTGCCCACGGGTCAGCAATCGCACGTGTATATGAGCCTTAACTCCTGGCAGCAGCCCAGTACCAGAGGCTGGACAGAGGGAGCAACGTCAAGTGAAAAGAGATACTTTGGCCTATGGGGCTTGTACACACACGAATCCCAATTATTTGATCAGATAGGAAAAAAAATTGTACGCCAATCAGCCTTACACGAACCAATGATTGTACGATATTGGGATATGCTGGTATCGCATGACCGTGATTGGTGCGTGTATGGGCCCCACTATTCACATCCTCTGGTTTAGGAAACGGTTTATTACAAGCCCAAACCATTTTAGAATCTGTCTCTCTCTATAAATCTAAAAAGTTTTGTTTAGTGTTTAAAAGTGAACTGAAAGGATCACTATTTAAGAAATAATTTTATCAAAGACACAGGTTTGGGCACATTCTGATTATGGGGGAATTTAATTATATATTCCGTAAAGCTGAGTCCAGGCAGAATAAAATGAGTTGCACCCTTACCCTACATGTGCCACCACAGGTAGTAAATAGACAAATACATAATGGAGAGAGGCACAATTTTCAATCAGACATTCACGTTTTTTTTTAATATTAGTGCTAATCAGACAACATGCAACAAGAACACAGAACAAAATAAAAGAATAGGCTTATGGATATAACATGGAGGTGACGGAAACCTACAGGGAGATTCAATAAAAGTTCTTTTTGTTTAAAATGGTGCTAATTTTGCCCCAACCAATCAGATGTTAGTTTTCAAATGTTAAATAAGATCTGAATGGTTGGGGCAAAATTAGCACCATTTTAAACAATAAGAACTTTTATTGAATAACCCTGTAATTCTTTTAAACTAAGCATTGCACAAAAGACATCTCCACTTTACTAGTATATTTTTTAATACACACGAATTGTAGCGTATAGTATTCGTATTACACACTAGCACTTATTTTAATATAGATAGGACAATATATAGTGTATGAAGTTGGTTTGTTGTAATTTTCATACAGAATGCCTTAGAATATGATCATATGGTTGGATGGCACTATAAATATGTTGCACTAATGTAGTTTTGTTATGAATGAGGAAGGGGACTTTAATTACCCCGGCATTGGTGGAGTGGAAATGCCAACACAGTAAAGAGTGTTTAATTCCTGAAATTGCTGCAGGATCATTTTCTTCTCACAGGAGGTTGAAATTCCTACTTGGATCTGGTAATATCAGAGCATATTATAGATATGAAGGTAACAGGAAGCTTAGTAAAATATGATAGCAGGGGGGGGCACTCAAATGAGATATAACTGTATTTATTGTGACAATGAGGTGCACTGCATTGTCACAATAAAAACAGTCATATCTCATTTAAATGCGCCTTTCTGTGATTATATTTTACTTATGGACTTCACTGCGAGTGGTTGAGCAGTTTGGGGGAAGCATTTACAGGATTTCAGGTGTGCGAGGATAAATGTATATACGCCAACAGGAACCTTAGACAATAGTGACCATGAAATATAGTAAATCTAATTTACGTTACCCACCAGAAAAGTGCACTGGATTAAAGGGCAAGTTCAGCCCCAAAATAACTATATATTTAAATGCATTACCCCCCGAAACCCTACTTTTATTCCAAATGGGCAGCATGGTGGCTCAGTGGTTAGTACTGATCCCTTGCAGCGCTGAGGTCCTGAGTTCGATTCCACCCTTGGACACATCTGCAAGGAGTTTGTATGTTCTCCCTTTGCTTGTGTGGGTTTCCTCCGGGCACTCCGGTTTCCCCCACAATAATAAAGACACATTGATAGGTTGTATGTGTCATATAAATGTGATTAGATTAAGCTCTTCGGGTAAGGAATGTGAATGTAGACATGTATTGTAAAGCGCTACGGAAGATGTAGCGCTATATAAGAAATACATACATACATAATACATACATACAATACATACAGCCACAAACTCACATTTCCAGTGTCCATCCTCTCATTACGATGTATTTAGAACATGGGACACAATGAAGTCCATTAAATCCCTGGTGCACATTATGATTAATGTATCATGTACACATCCTGTACCATGACTGCAATATAATACTGACCAGCCTTTCACATCACCCACTGGTGGCCAGCTATCGATCTTACCACTCCCCTCCTCTGTCCCTTTAAAGTTATCAGCTGATTCCGCATCACGTGGCTCGTCCGCCATTTCCGGGTTGGCTAGGAGCGATGACGTACGTCCCCCGTCTCAGTGAGTGACGTAAGCGGCGGCTGTGGTGGTGGTTGTAGAGAGGGGGGCTCGGACAATGGCGGCGCGAGGTGAGTGGGAGAGGGTGTCTGCCTGTCAGTAACAGGGATAGTGGGGGCGGTGGATGGTCTGGGCTATGGGTGTCATGGTGTCCGCCTCTGTCGGGTCCCTGCCTGGCATTTATATTATTATTTATTATGCTGTAAATATACACAGGGTATACATGGTAACATTACTGTTATCATATATATAATATACTATATAATGGTACATGGACATAGGGACCCTTCTATATTATTATTATTATATTATTATTATATTATTATTATATTATTATTATTATAATACTGTAAATATACACAGGGTATACATGGTAACATTACTGTTATCATATATATCATATACTGTATAATGGTACATGGACATAGGGACCCTTCTATATTATTATTATTATACTGTAAATATACACAGGGTATACATGGTAACATTACTGTTATCATATATATCACTGTATAATGTACATGGACATAGGGACCCTCATATTTTATATTATTATTATACTGTAAATTACACAGGGTATACATGGTACATTACTGTTATCATATTATAATATACTGTATAATGGTACATGGACATAGGGACCCTTCTATATTATTATTTATTATTATACTGTAAATATACACAGGGTATACATGGTAACATTACTGTTATCATATATATAACATACTGTATAATGGTACATGGACATAGGGACCCTCTATATTATTAATTATTATTTAATACTGTAAATATCACAGGGTATACATGGTAACATTACTGTATCATATAAATATACTGTGTAATGGTACATGGACATAGGGACCCTTCTTATTATATATTATTATTATTATTATTATTATACTGTAAATATACACAGGGTATACATGGTAACATTACTGTTATCATATATATAATATACTGTATAATGGTACATGGACATAGGGACCCTTCTATATTATTATATTATTATTATAATACTGTAAATATACACAGGGTATACATGGTAACATTACTGTTATCATATAATACATACTGTATAATGGTACATGGACATAGGGACCCTTCTATATTATTATTATTATTATTATACTGTAATATAACACAGAGTTTATCATGGTAACATTACTGTTATCATATATATAATATACTGTAATGGTACATGGACTAGGGACTCTTCTATATTATTAATAATAATAATATTATTCTGTAAATATTCACAGAGTATACATGGTAACATTACTGTTTTAGGGACTCTTCTATATTATTATTATACTGTAAATATACACAGAGTATACATGGTAACATAGTATTTTTTTATCACTGTTAAATATAATATACTGTATAATGGTACATGGGCATAGGGACTCTTCTATATTATTATAATACTGTAAATATACACAGGGTATACATGGTAACATTACTGTTATCATATATATACTATACTGTATAATGGTACATGGACATAGGGACCCTTCTATATTATTATATTATTATTATTATACTGTAAATATACACAGGGTATACATGGTAACATTACTGTTATCATATATATAATATACTGTGTAATGGTACATGGACATAGGGACTCTTCTATATTATTAATATTATTATACTGTAAATATACACAGGGTATACATGGTAACATTACTGTTTTCATATTATATCATACTGTATAATGGTACATGGACACAGGGACCCTTCTATATTTTATTATTATTATACTGTAATATACACAGGGTATACATGGTAACATTACTGTTATCAATATATATATATACTGATAATGGTACATGGACATAGGGACCTTTCTATATTTTTATATTATTATTATAATACTGTAAATATACACAGGGTATACATGTGTACATTACTGTTATCATATATATAATATCTTGTAATGGTACTTGGACATAGACCCTTCTATATTATTTATTTTTTATATTGTAATACAACAGGGTACATGGAAACATTACGTTATCATAATATAATATACTGTTAATGGTACATGGACATAGGGACCCTTCTATTTATTATATTATTATATTATACTGGTAAATATACACAGGGTAACATGGTAACATTACTGTTATCATAATATTATAACTGTATAATGGTACAGGGACATAGGGACCCTTCTATATTATTATTATTATTATTATTATTATTATACTGTAAATATACACAGGGTAACATGGTAACATTACTGTTATCATTATATAATATACTATAATGGTACATGGACATAGGGACCCTTCTATATTATTATATTATTAATATCGTAAATATACACAGGGTATACATGGTAACATTACTGTTATCATAATATAATAACTGTATAATGGTACATGGACATAGGGACCCTTCTATATTATTATATTATTATTATAACTGTAAATATACACAGGGTATACATGGTAACATTACTGTTATCATATATATAAATACTGATAATGTACATGACATAGGGACCCTCTATATTATTATATTATTATTATATACTGTAAATATACACAGGGTATACATGGTAACATTACTGTTACATAATATAATATACTGTGTAATGAGACATGGACATAGGGACCCTTCTAATTATTATATTATATTATAATACTGTAAATATACACAGGTATACATGGTAACATTACGGTTATCATTATATAATATACTGTAATGGTACATGGACATAGGCCCTTCTATATTATTATATTAATTATTATTATACTGTAAATATACACAGGTATACATGGTAACATTACTGTTATCATATATTAATATACTGTATAATGGTACATGGACATAGGGACCCTTCTATATTATTATATTATATTATTATTATTATTATATACGTAAATATACACAGGGTATACATGGTAACATTACTGTTATCTATATATATATCTAATAATGGTACATGGACATAGGGACCCTTCTATATTATTATATTATTATAATACTGTAAATATACACAGGTAATACATGGTAACATTACTGTTATCAATATATAATAACTGTAATGGTACATGGACATGGGACCCTTCTATTATTAATTATTATTATTATACTTTAAATATACACAGGGTATACATGGTAACATTACTGTTATCATATATATATATACTGTATAATGGTACATGGACATAGGGACTCTTCTATATTATTAATAATAATAATATTATTCTGTAAATATTCACAGAGTATACATGGTAACATTACTGTTATTAGGGACTCTTCTATATTATACATTAGGGATTCTTCTATATTATTATTATACTGTAAATATACACAGAGTATACATGGTAACATAGTATTTTTTTATCACTGTTAAATATAATATACTGTATAATGGTACATGGGCATAGGGACTCTTCTATATTATTATAATACTGTAAATATACACAGGGTATACATGGTAACATTACTGTTATCATATATATACTATACTGTATAATGGTACATGGACATAGGGACCCTTCTATATT